>JAJOOS010001166.1:0-39639 GCA_029582725.1 Solanum chiquidenum | reverse complement strand
TAATCAACTACATGAACAGCCCTATACATCAGCTATAACCAAAAAAATTACATATCCGTAAAGAAGTTTAGAAAAAAAACCTTGCATGGACGGCCTTTGATGACGATGTAACCGCTCTTACGAATAGTACCAGCTTGTTGAGGGTAAGTTTTTGATGCTCCGGCATCAGCCTTAGACTCAAATTGATGCTCCTCGTCAGACATGGCTGAAAAAATTCGATTGAACGGAAAAGGAGAAAAATACAGAGAGTAGAATGGGAGGCGAGGGAGGCGAAGAGCACGTGAGGGGCTATTTATATGGTGGGAGAAAACCTAATGGGATTTTTGGGTAGATTTTTAGGGTTTTGTATTTTTGATGGATTGAATGATTTCTTCTCCACCGTTAGATTAAAATTGTCAAATCTTTTTGCAATGTACTTTTTTCATTTCAATTTATGTGACATTTAACGTTTATATTATTTTGACCTTCATATTAAAAATAGTTATTTCAATTTGTATGAAACCCTTTATTTTGAGAAAGTTTCTCATATATATTGTTTCATATTACCTAACCTTTATATTAAAATAGTTTTTTCAATTTACTTGTTCATTTTATGAAATTAAGAAAATTTATTACTCGCTCCGTCCTAATTTAGGTGATACTTTTCGGATTTCAAAATTCAAATAAGTTTATCTTTGAACGTAAATTTTTCATATATCTTTTAATTATTTTGAACTGTCAATTATTGTGACTTATAGTGTTTTTTTACGTAGTTTACAAATATATAGATTTCATTTCAAAAAAAATGAAGATTTCACGCGCAAATTTTCGATCAAACTTAAACTGTTTAACTCTCGAAAAATGAAAAGTGTCACATAAATTGAAACAGGGGAAATATATTTTCTCTCTCTATTTTTAATATTAAATTACTTTACAAAGTAGTGGTAGTGTTCAAATTTAGAGTTTTAAAATATCATTAATAAGATTTATCAAGTAAAATATATTTTTAATTAAATATTTCTTAAATCGATATAGGTCTAATAATATGAAGCAAATGGAATATTGCACTAGTTTGCAACTCCAATTTATTATTGAAAAAAAAAACTGCTTAACTACGTAAGCATTTTGAGTTTTTGGCTAAAATCATTCCTTAACTATGACTCAAATCTAATGTACATCCTTATATTATCTAAGTGAGCAAAAAGCATCCTTATACTATCCAAAAAATAACAAGAATCATCCTTCAGTCTATTTTTGTTAGGAAATTGATTGAACCAATAAAAATTATTTTTTAATTTGGTCATGTTTTAGCTACGACGAGAAGATCAAAGTTACCTAAAAAGTATAAGGATATGGATAGGAAATAAATCTTTCATTCTCAGAATTTAAATTTTGTGTGTTGTTAGTTTATATGTGTTTTGCATCATCAAGTAATTTGACTTGCAATAATACATAAGTCTTGAAATATTTATACAGTAGGTTCTGATGGTTAGAAAGATTATGTAAAAAAAATCATTTTAAAAATATTACGCCCAACTATTTAGAGATTTTCTTTAATAAAATATTTAGTACGTATGTACGTTATAGATAATGCAATTCACATTTTATACAATGTACATAAATGCTGGAAATTTAGTGAAATTACGCAGGCGTTTAGTTATGAAAATAAAAAAATAATTACTTTATTTGAAATTTTTGAAGTTGGAGTTGTATTTGGCCATACCTTTTACAAAGATTATTTAAAATTTTAAAATATTTTGTCTGAATATGATTTAAACCCTCAATTTTTAAAAATTAGAAAAATCACCCAACTTGACTAGCTTAACCCATGTGTACATATATTTATTCAACTTGACACATTTTTTTGTTGGTGGCATGAGTTTCTTAAAAAAAAATAGATATATGGATGAATCTTGCAACTTTTTGGATAGTGCAGGGATGTTTTTTGTTCACTTATATAACACAATAATGTACTTTAGGTTAAGTCATACTTCAGGGATGATTTTAGCCAAAACCTCTAAATATTTCTATCATATTTACTAATTCTTCTTATAGTTTGAAATAATTACATATTATCTCGCTAATTAATAATTTCATACCAGATCTCATGTCAGATACACTTAGATACATATATTTTTGTTGTCAAATAAACTCTGAAATACATATATGTAGGGAGATAAAAGGGAGGCGAGCGAGAGAGTCTGTGTATCATAGATACATCTGAATCATCTGGGATACCAAATACATTATTATCCCAAATACATTATGAAATATAGATACATAGGGAGAGAGACGCACGAGAGAGTCAGTATATCTCAAATACATGTGAATTCACTTGAATACATTGTATCTGAAACAAATTACACTTAATTTTAACTCTATAATTCCAGATACATATATTTGGACGCGCCAAATACATGTATCAAAATTCGACATGAATGATAAATTCAAAAACTCACAGAAAGACATGTAATTAGGCCTTCAACTAGTGAAATTTTTGTCCTTTATTTTTTTACAAAAAAATAATATGAAAAGCTACTTAATTAGACAAATATCTCTACCATGTCTATAAAAATCTCCTAATACTTTAAAATAATTACATAATCTCTTAGGGCTCGTTTGGTGTAAAGGATAAGTATAAATAGTTTTGGGATTAAATTATAGTACCACTTAATTTGTTGTTTGGTTAGCAAGTTCGGAAGAACTTATCCCGGGATTAATAATTAGTACCGGGATAAGTTATCCCTCCCCATGGGTGGTATAGTAATCCCGAAATAACTTATCCCGGGATAAAATAGGTAAATGACAACTATGTCCCTTTAAATCCTTTTTATACACCATTTTTCACATTTATGTATATTTACATTTTTTTAATACCATGTGGCATGTATAATAATATTTACTACTCCCTATTTTTATGATAATTATACATATTTTTCTATTAAAAAATTACACTATATAAATATAATTTTTATTTATGAATTTTTTTGACTAATTCTTATGTTTATTTTATTTTGATTTCTCATAAATTTTCTTCTCTTTAACAAACTTAAGAGGGAAGTTCTATTTTTAAGCTAAATAAGAAAAAAAATTATATTTTTAAATACACATGGTACTTATCACGGGGATACATAAACAAAAATATTTAAAATAAAAGTTTTATTTTAAAAAATGAATAACTAAAGCTCGCAAAGAAAAATTTAAAAAGTTTAAATAAAGTGAAGGGTAATTTTGTAAACAAACAACTTGTTCTTAAAATTTATCAATATATATTATTTTGAATATAACAAACCAAATACTCGATAAAAAATAATCCCAGGACACTTTATCCCATCATAACTAATTCCAACATAACTTATACCATCATAACTTATCCATCATAACTCATATTCAAACCAAACGACCCCTTAGTTATCATCCCTTTCTATCTCCCTCTCTCCACTTCGCTTTCTCCTTCTTTCTCTTGATCTCTCCCCTCTTTCTTATTTTCCCCTTTATTATCTCTCCCCTTTTTTCTGCTCTCACTCTCTTGCTCCCTTTTTTCTCACCTTTAATTAGCTTTCAATTGGGTAACCTCTGGATTTGGTCTTTAATAGTTAGATTATGATTTCACCTAATTTAGTAATAAATATATGTATTTGGATAATTAAATCTTTGTGTTTTTTTTTAAATAGGTAGCTAAAACATAATTGCATCATATATATATATACTTACTTATGCACAAATATGTGTATCTGGATGATTATAGTATTTTCGTTTTCATTTTTTTCTAAGTATGTAATTAAGGCATAATTACACTAGATATATGTATTTGATTAACTATGTCTTTTAATTTTATTTTGGATATGTATTTATGCACAAATATACTTAATACATCATATAATTAGTACCAACAAGATTCATTTATAGATGCATCACAAATACATTGGAAACATCGATGCCCTATAAGAACAATCTGTAACTATGCATAAATATACTAAATATATCAATGCATTTTTTATATTATATACATAAAACTGATATTGGATGCATTAGATATGTTGGATATATTAGTACATATTTGATACAGAATATATAGATAAATAAAAATATAAAATATAAATACATTATAAAAAATGAGAGTGGGAGAGAAGCGATCAAAGGAAGAAAGAGACAAGATATATTTCCTAGACATAATGTATCTAGAAGCAACTATACTAGATCTCGAAGCAAATACAATAGACGTAACCCAACCAATATATGTAATTATGAACACTATAAATAAATTAAATAATTACTATATCTTGTTGGTTAAAAATCAATTTGCAACTTCCAAGAATCAACACATGAATTGTCACCTCTGAACAATGTAAACATATCATTATGACATGCTATTTCTAATTCCCTTTAGTTAATTACTCTTTAAGAAAAATAAGTAATCGAAATTAATTAAAGATTATTATTTTCAAACTATTTTTTTAGAACATGAAAAATATTAAGAACCTGATTAAATAAAAAATATTTATGAAGAAAAAAAACTCAACAATTCTCTTGAACTTTGAACAACTCACTTATTTATAAATATGAAACAAGTCCAATAATTCACTTAATATGAATTAGAGAGAGTATTTCACAACTAATAATTTGATTGACATATTTATAAATGTATTGTGGATTAATTTTACTATTATCAAAAATTAAATAACATTAATTTAATTCATTATCATAAATACAAGAACAACGAAAAATATGAATACAAGTCTAAAACAACATAATTGTAAAAAGAAAAGACAGGACAAGAATGATGAAGAAATATAGAGCCCGTTTGGATTGGCTTAAAAGTAGTTTTTAAGTCAAAAATAAAAAAGTCAAACAAATGACTATTTAAGTCAAAAATTTAAAAGTAGAGGGAGACCTACTTTTGATTTTTAACTTATTTTAAGTTATTTTAAACTTATTTTGAGTTATTTTTAACTTTGTCTAACACTTCCTAACTTATTTTAAGTCATTTTTTGACCTATTTTAAGTTATTTTTATATTTACCAAACACTTCAAAAAATCAAAAATTGTCTTAAAAGTAGGTTTGACCAACTTTTAAGTCAATCCAAACATATATGGAAAATAGGTGTACTGACCAATATTATTGACTGTTCCTAAATTGAAGTGATGACTGATAACTAAACTCCACACTTTTTAAGTGATCAGCTCAATTAAAATTATACAATTAACACATGAGCAATAAACGATAAAATAAATCAACCTTTCAACTACTAATCAATAGCTAAATAAATAATCTCTCGAATATCAAATAATCAAATAAATCTAATTTCCCTTTGTAGATACAAGTTTGATTCTTTCCAATAATCCAAATAATATTTCAACACATTGATAAAATCAGATAAGGATGGATGTAATGCAATGACCAAATACACCACTACATACACACTTCTTTGTGGTAAGTATCACGTAATTTATGGGGGACTCTCGAGATCCATATACTCATTTCAAACTAAGTCTCTCAGACCATATTGGGTATCTAACCAATTTGCTATATGTCAAGATCCAACACTGGGATATGATGATACTTACTACATCTCATTAGTAGGTAACTCAATCCTTAGCCCGGGACTAACGATAACGGGCTTAGGAAGCGGAAGAAATAGTAGGAAGCATAATAATACATAATTAAGATAAGAGCAATGAAAATAAAGGTGAATATACACATCTAGTGGATGCTAGTGCAAAGCTACTACAAAAGGAGAGTACATACTAGACATATACAACAAATATGTAAGTTGTCTCGGAATACAAAAGACTAGCCAAAACTGTACAGAAGGAGATGAGTCAACTACGAACACCAATAAGCTCACCCTCGATCTCTGAAATATCAGCTACAACAACACGAGAATTATGCGGCCAAATAATGCTCGACTTTGCATAAGGGAAACAGGTACAATGTGCAGTATGAGTACCAAAACAACGGATGCTCAGTAGGCATCATAGGCCAATTGAGCTTGCGATTGCAATATAAAGATAATAAGGCAACATGTCAAAATTAAAGGCATAACTAGACATGCATCAAAGTAAAGTTGTTATAGTAAATAGTGGAAGCGATAAAGTTATTCAAACCTGATTGGACCCCTATAAGCCCAGGAGGCACATACAATGCATAATGGTGATAAATCATACAAACAATAACCAAACGAACCCATATAAGTTTGACGGCTACACTCAAACACTACATTATAGGGAACCTAGCGTCTTTCAGAATCTTACGTCGGACTAGCTAGCTTTTTCCAAAATCTTACATCGAAAAGCCTCATCGGAACCTAACACACTCCGAAATCTTACATTAAAATGACTAGTCCTTTCCAAAATCTTACTTCAGAAAGCCTTGATATAACCTAATATATCCTAGAATATTACGTTCCAATAACTAGTCCTTCCCGAAATCGTACGTCGGAAGGCCTTATAAGAACTCAACACTCCTCGAAATCTTATATTGGAAAGACCGGTCTCACCCTGAAATTTTACATCGAAGTGGACACACAAATACCTAGTCGCTCCCAGAATCTTAAATCAAATCAGTTGTACAGAACCCTAGTCTATCCCAAAAATTTACATTGGAATAACTACAGCACTAGCTGTCTTTTTCCCAAAAGTCATAACCTAGCCGAAGGATCACATCTAACCCAAATCCAATCCCGAAACAAGTCCCACAAGCCCCACAAATCAATATCTAAAGCAATTCCAGCCAAACCTAGGCTAAGACTCCACAATAATAATACTAAGGTCATATTAGCCTACTTTCAACTCACGGGAACAACATCCATCAACTAATCGTAAATTTTTTCAAGAATTACCCAATAGGGAACATAACAAAGAATCATGCTAGAAGTCTACCCCACATTTAAGTAATTATCATTCTAGAACAATCAACAAACAAGGTCTAAGGATAGTAAGTCGTAGCCTTCCTCGAAGTCGATCATGTGTGATCCAAACCTCTAAACTAGTGCTTTCCCCTTTCAAGCCGCCTCTAAATGATGCCACACTATCAAATTGATGATTTCGACGTCGATACAGACATTTAGACACCAAAACTGGGATAATAAAAAATAGAACTAAAATGAGCCAAAAATAGTTTTGTAGGATCCACGTAAGAAATCTCAAAATTGACTCCGCCAATGGGTCCCAACCAACCCAATAAACTTAAGCCCCGTAAATGATCACAATCCAAACTCAAACAAACCCCAAAACAGTTCATGCATCAAAATTCAAGGAATCGCCATTAAAGAGTTAAAAGTGAGAAAATCGAAGGGAACTTATGGTTCTACTAGCGTGAATAACGACCCTCCCAACGCTCCAACACTGTTTCCATCTCCATGCAAAAATATGCTCAAGAAATTAGATCAAAACCAATTGCACAACAATGGTTCTTATTATGAAAAAATGTGGAAGATCACTTAGATATAACCACCAACGATGACCGCATAAACAATTAAGTGAGCACTTAAGCGGCCATTACTAAAGTGGTCAGGTGGTCACTTAGGCGACCAAGTCCACGTTGGCTGACCCCGCTAAAGCGGTCCCTTGGTCGCTAAAGCGGTCCAAGGCCTCTAAAGAGGGTACACCAACATATGGCATCAATTAAATTTGGCTAAGTCCTAGCGGACTCCGATAGAATATTTGGGATTGGTTCAAAAATCTGTGCACACAAACAAACTATGTTATCCCATCAAATTCGACGTTTCTAGACTCAATGGAGATGTCGAAACTTCCATCGGAGGTTGTCTCGATAAAATGTGTGTCCCACACCAAGACTCTATTTTAGCCATAAGCCACAAAGTTGGTCGAAGTGAGTTTGGAAGCCTTGGAATCCAAACCAAAGGTCCATCAAGACCAAACTCAACGTTTCGGAGCTAACGAAACCATCAAAAATTTACTCTGAGGCCGTTTACCTGAAGTTTTGACTGAAGTCAACCGTTTGAACTTTAAAAGCTCCAAAACACAAAAACTTGCAGAGAACAAACGAACGACCATGTGACCGAACTGTCAGTCTCAGCAATCATAAATGACTTGAGATCGCTATAGGAAAGCTCTAATACCAAAAATACTGAAAATAAAGAAAATAACGTAAAGGGTCATTACACTATAATATCATCATCACTCCATCCAAAATCAAGTCTCCCAAACCACATTGGAGGATACTCATGTGATTAGTAGTGATCCTCTGGGGAGGATGCCACTTACCGAACTATAACTAATCTAGTACTTACCATTTTTAGAAGATATTGATTTAGGACATATTCATAATAATTTAATAGAGGAAAAAATAAAATAAAATATAATAAGTGAAATCTTTTGTCATCATAAAACTCGTAAAAAATCATTTTTTCGCAAGTGTATCAATTTAAGATGACTTTTAAAATAATCAAAGCCATAATAATACGTCTAATATTCAAATACCCAAAGAAAAAGGAAACAACCAAAATAGAAAAGGAATAAAATAAATTTTATAGCCTGTGCCAGCACGGGTTAACATAAATTATTTTTTTATTTAATTTATTAAGTTATCAATTACTGTGATTTATAGTATTTTTACGTCATTTTTAAATAATATATGTTACTTCCTTTGTTCCAATTTATGTGGTATATATAAAATTTTGAGAGTTTATCAAATTTATATGTCTTTTAAATATTTAGTTGTTAATTATTATGATTTATAGTACATTTGACATAAATTTTAAATAATATATGTTACTTTCTTTGTCTCAATATATATGGAACATATAGAATTTCAAGAACTATTTAAATTTGTATATGTTTATAAAAAATTTCAATTGTTAATTATTGTGACTTATAATACATTTTACGTCATTTCAAATAATATATGTTACTTCCTCTGTCTCAATTTATGTGGCACTAAAAGAATTTTGAAATCATTAGAAATTTTTATATGTTAAATATTTTAAGTTGCTAATTACTGTGATTTATAACATTTTTACGTGTTTTAAAAAAATATATAACATATTCCAAAATATACATAAATTTTAAATATTTTAAATTGCTAATTATTGTGATTTATAATATCTTTTACGTAATTTTTAAATATCTAACAAATTCAAAAAAATATATATAGCAATTTAAAACTTCCCTCGAATAGAAGCATGCATATCGACAAAGAGCTACATGCTTCTAACCGTTGAAGCAGGCATGTTGACCCAAGCAGATCAATCTTAGCCGCTTATTAAGAGAGAAAATTGGCCAAAAAATTGGAGATTAATTTGAAAAACTTGGCTAAAATGAAAGTTTTCAGTTGCTTTTTTTTAAAGAAATATTTAAAAAGTTGGGAAAGTGTTGAAAAACTTAAGAACAAAAGAACAATATAAAGATGAAGACAAGAAGAATATAAGACAAGAGGAACAATATGAGATAACTTTGTTTCTTTCAAGTGTTCACCAAATCTTCAAGTGTATACAATATGAACCCTTATGCCTCTATTTATAGTGTAACATAGAGGCATACAAAAGGTTAGTCATAAACATGACATTAACATGAATATAATGGAGGAGGTTATGGAAGTGAAAGTTTACAAGAATAATGGTTATAAATGTGGAGGTTATGGAGGTTATGATTATCTTCATAATGAAGGAAAGTAATGGAGTAACTTCTTAATATAATGGACATCCACAATATATTATTTGAAAATATCAATATGTACGAGAACTAATTTGCAAGCATAAAATTATACTTATATTATAAATTAAGAATATATCCACTATCTCTTTTGTGATATAACAAAAATGATTTCAAAATGATCATCACTATATCTTAATTAAAAAAAAAAAATCAAAGTTGCGAAATAATTTTATGGCTATGCGAAGTGCAAAATACCTAGTAAAATGAAAGAGGAAGAATTATGGACATTTTGCAAAAAATTTAGAGTAACATGAGAATTTTATGCAAAAATTAAGACTAACAAAATTAAGAAAAAATGAAATGATCTGGTGGACCCTGATACTTGGATGAATTGGTATTCTGCACCTTTAATTTTTACTTACCTCTTTGTCAATTAAACCATTTAACTCAATGAAATTCAACATCTTATACCTCTTTGACCATTGACCCAAGCTTATGTGACAACTTTATTGCTGATTTGACATAAGTACGTGATTTCACGCAAAAAAAAAGCGTGAAAATAAAAATTTAAACTAATAATAATTAAAAGAAAAAGAAAAATATAGTAAAAAAATAATTAAAAACTTCACTCTTTCTTCTTTCCCAAACCCCTCCCCATTTCTTTTCCTTTTTCGACCATTAGTCTATCACCTTCCCTATTCTTCCCCCACCCAATCCCTTGTTCCATTCGTTCTCCCTTCCCCCACTCCTTTCCAATTCAAAAACTCTTTCTCCTTTTTCCTTTTTTCTTCCTCCAAATTAGAAACGAGATCGTGCAAAAAATAGAATAAAATGAGCAAAGAAAAATCGAGAAAATTGATGCAATATCCAAATCAGCGGAAGAAATATGTTTAATGAGAATCTTTAGTGTTCCATCTTTAAATCTGTTATTGTTCTTGATTTGTCGTTCTTTTTCATTTTCTAAGGTAAAGTGACAAAAGTGAAAAGTAACTATTGAATGTTTTTATGAAATTAGATGAAGTATGTTATGTAAAGTTGTGTATAAATATTAGAATATATTGTAATACTTTAATGACGATTTATTAGCATCCATGGAGAAAGTGGTTTTACAAGTGTTGGTCAAGTGGCATGAAGATGAAGATGGAGTGAAAAGGAAGAAAAAAATAATTTATTTTAAAAAATTAAATAATAAATAATGTGTCATATAAAATATGATGTGGATGATAATATGTCATTTTTATTGTGCGTTTGAAGTTTAAATAAAGCCAAAAAAGTTTAAAATATCGAGTTTCATTAAATTTAAAAATTTAATTGACAAATAGTTAAGTAGAAAGGTACAAAATATTATCAAAATTAGAATAAAAATAACTCATGCGCGCATTTGCTCAATTTGGGGATTCCTAGGATAATTTTAGAATCCCCCCCCCCCCCAAAATTTGACTTTTTAAACAATTTTTAAAAATTTACCTTGTGCCACTCACCACTACCACTCACAAGTTTTTCTCTATCATTTGCTCAATTCAAACCAAAATTAAATTATACGATTATCGAAAATAGTTTCTTTCTATTATCTTTAAAATTGAATTAGATTGTGTAATTTTAAGCAAAATATTTAATGTTACATGGAATGACAAATCGGAAATCATAAATCAAATTTTGATACATCAAATAGATACCAAGTGTAAAGTAATTGAATTTAGAAAAATGAATTTTTAAAATATGTTTACAAAATTAATTTTAAAAAAATGTATATTAGGGGGATAATTAGTTAAATCTTATTTTTTTAATACTAATAATATAGGTTAAAAGAATTGTACAAATAGTTCAAAATAAAGAACGTAAGTGTAACAACATAAAACGCAAGAGAGATTAGTGTTATTGAGTCAAACATGAAGAAAAGTTTCTGAAATTATCTCTGATTACTATCCATTATCACTTTCCTTATCTATTTGCTCTTCATTTTCTGTATTTTTATTTCTTTTATTCTTAGATAAAGATGTTTTTAAAGTTAATTATATTTTAACTTATGTCGTCAAATATATATTAAAATATAAACTCATGTACAAACATGTGTTTTCCTACCTATATACATTTACAAAAGAGATATAATAATGAAAAAGTCATTTCACCTATTAAATTATTAGTGAAGTTTAATATTCATTAATGATGAAAATCAAAGGAAATATTTTTGAATTTTTTTAGGAGAAAATATTCAAATGTAGAAGAATTTCTTAGTACGATATTATTGTGGTTCTTTAATTCATAAAGTTACGTTTCGGTTTTAAGTTTTTACTTCGTAAGTTTTATGAAATACCTTTGATCTTGAAATTATATAATTGTATTTTAAACTATATGTTATAATTAAGTAAATTTGGAGATACTTTTAGTTGTTGCAAAAAATATTTATTTATTTGAATGTTCAAGAAGAAAACAAAATATTTAGTAACTTATGTATGCGAAGTTTTTTCAATCACGCGAAGTATTTTAATTTTTTTCTATTTAATTATTTTTGGCGAAATTTGATATAAAAAAGTAATTTTATTTTTGAAAACTATTATTTTTTATATTTGAAAGTTATTTGTGCAAAGCCGAAGTGTGTTTCATGGCGTTTTTATATATATATTTTTGATTTTTTCCTATTAATTATTTTTTCAGAAAATTTTGATATAATTTTTTTCCGAAAACTATTATTTTTGATATTTGAAAGTCATTTGTGCCAACCGAAGTGTGTTTGGTGGTGTTTTTATATTTTTTATTTAATGAAATTTTCTGTATTTGTTATAGCATGTTTGACATTGCTGTTAGGAGGCCAAAAACACTTATTTTGAGGAAAAAAAATTCAAAAAAAATTGAGCTTTTGACAAACCAATAAAACTGCTTTTAAATGGAAGCAGAAACAATTTTTCTTCTGTTGGAAAGAAACTAAAAATTTCAGCTTCTTAAAAAAAGTAGAAACAGAAGCAGAAAAAAATCAAGAATAAAACATCCTCTTCCATATATACATATTTACCAATATATCCATTATTAATTAATCATTATATCTCATAAGTTTGGTTAAGTTTCATTTAAGAATTTTATTTTAAATATTTATATAATAAATTTTATATTTTATTTTACGTTTATATATTATTTTATTTATTATTGCAGAATTAGAAAAAAAGGCAACAACAATATTTCTGCAAGATTATAGAGAAAAAAAATAACAATTAAAGATTTCGGTCCTTCCAAAAAAGAGCTATAATATTGATTGGAAATTTTAATATGTACATTTTAATTTAATAAAAACAAAAACTTAATAACAGAATTTATAATAGATATTTAACATAGTTTCTCTCTATAAAATAATCTTAATATAAAAAATATATTGATACATGTTCTTTTTCATAATTTGACTCTCGAAAGCAATTTTTAAAAAAGATTAGCCAAATACAATTTGCTTATGAAAAATATTTTTCAAATGAATTAGCCAAACCCAAATTATTATTTTTTAAAGCACTTTTCTGAAAGGTTATTTTTAAAAAATTCTTCTAAAAATAAGTAGTTTTTAGCAGCAATGCCAAACATGCTATTAGAAGAGTTGTCATGTCATATTTATATAGATTAGAAGAATGAAAAAAAAGTATGCACTTATTCATGCCTAAGTGGTAGAAAATGACAAAAAATTATTAAAACTTAAAAAAGGGAGAGATACTAAGAAAATAAATAGATAAAAATAATGGGAGATGATATAAATGAAATGTATTTAACTTAATGAAGATTTCTAGCCATAAATAGAAAATAATTTAAAGTATAAAAGGGGAGAAATTTTAGAAAAATAATAAGGATAATTTCAATGCAGAATTGTTTAGTCATCAAATTAGGACAATAAATCAAAATGACAAAAAATTTGAATCACTATATAAAGAAGGAATATACAAGCAAAACAAACACATAAGAAGCAAAGTTACATTTCTTTTAGTTTCAATATGAATAACTTTCATTTCTTTCTGTTTGTTGTTGCTCTTCTCCTTCTCAATACATCAGTAGGCATTGTTACTATCAGAATTGAGGATGTTTCAATCAAATCGTTAAAAGTTAAAAAGTTTTTTCGATCTTTGATAGAATTAAGAGTTTCAAGAAACTTTAAGTCATCCTTGCATGAAGTTCCTACGGGATCAAGTCCATCACACAACTTATCGCCTCCTCCCAATACACTCAAACTCAATAGAGGAAAACTTCATATGATGTAATAAGTCAACAAAGTTTTTTAAATTCAATATCTTATTGGATCTTTTACTACTAGTTCTCTTCTTTTTGCTTTTTTTCCCTTTTTCTTTGTGGGGAATTGATCATTCTCCTACTTTAATTCGATTAAGATAAAAAGAAAACTATTCATTTTTAAAAGTTTTTTTGTATGTTTCAATTTTATTATATTATATTTTCAAAAATAACAATATTGTATCTCTTCTTGAGTTCTTAAATTTTGTTCAAAATTGAATTTAATTATCTGGTTAAAGAATCTCTTTCTGGTTGCTCTGGAACAATTGAGAGATTTTCTAGAAGAACTACAGGGTTCTGCTTTTGGAGGCAACATGCTTGATCCCGCTTATGGGGTCAAGCGAAACTCTTTTTATGGTCTTTCTGCGCACGTAATTCAATAACAAATAACAAATCGAAATAATAGATTCATCTCAGATGGTAAACCATTTTGAAAAAAAAAATTAGTTCAATATTTGTTGGCAAAAAAATGTATTGGATTTGTTATAATTTATATGACATAATTTGAATTAAACATTAAATTAAATTTGTAACTAAGAGATTTTTAAAATTTGTGATTTAAAATATGTCATAACTTTTGTATCGTTACAAAATTGGACACTTTTTTACCCCTTTGAGGAAAAAATGCGAAAAGAGCTTCATATTTTAATTAAGAAATAGTTTAATTTATACAAAAATTATAACATACTTAAAATTCATTAATTGAATGAATTGAAAACGATCCATTAGTTTCAAATTATTTTCTTGAGACAAAAAACAACAAAAAGAAGAAAAATTGATTATCATTTTGTGGTATTTTAAAAAAAGGTATTTATAAAATGATATCATAACACAAAATTCTTAACTCTATTAATACATTCAATGTTTGAATAAAGGGGGGGGGGATAGAGAATTTCAGGAAAGAAAAATAATTGCTTAATCATAGCAATAGGGGAGAATTCCACAGAGATGAGTTGAGATTCCCTCCATTAAGTTTTTGTCCAATATTTTTCAACGGTTAGTTTTTTTGGTTTCTCACTCCGTGTTCGGAGCACAAATTGATGCCTTGACTAAATCAGATCGCGCACTATAGTGCCCATTTGAGAGTGACGCTTCCAACTGAATTGTTTCCATACCAGAGGCTTGTTAAGATCATACCACATCATTTATATAGAATGAATGGATGTTATTTAATTCTAAAATACGAATAATAATTCACTATCATTTGAATAAATGGAAGCTCTGGGCACACATTAAGCTCATCTTTCTAACGTACACATCTGACCTTCTTCCATGGCTAAACAAGCACGGGGATGAGGATGACCACAAAACGACATCATCAACGAAGATTGGAATGGTATGAACCAGAGATCGACTACTCCGATGGTGGATAAACACGCAACTGCTCAAACCATACCTACCCTAGCCCAGTAACACTACTGAAGGGGAAAAGTGCAACCACTCCAATAGCTAGTACTCTGATGAGAGAGGTAGCATCAAGTTCTGGAACAAAAAAAAAGAGACAACACTAGCACGATGATGGATGGGAATTTGATGGCATCGACATATGCTGATATACCATTGATGGAACCACACGAGACTAACCTGAGCAGAAGGAGCTGGAAAAGACTTGGGCATGACTGTTTTCAAGAAATAGGGATGCTGCCAATGGTATGGCCCTAACTTTTGTTCCCCTCAAGTAATAGATGGGAAATTAGTGGTGAAAATTGAGCAATCCGATATAGGTAAGGAGACTCTAGAATGGAGAATGCTCTTGTTATGTATGTGATGGACAAAAACTCAAATTACACGTACATGAGAAACTACATAGCGAGGACCTGAAATTCAGTTGCTACGCAAGAACTATTCTATCATGAAGTTGGGTTCTATATTGCTAAATTTCCATACATTCAAGCTAGGAATGAAATCCTATACTCTGGACCTTACACGATCAACAATATGCCTTTGATCCCAAAGGAATGGACCCTGAATTTTGACTTCCAAGAGGAATTTGTAACACCTCAGATTTTGGAAAAGGAAGAAAAGAAGTTTTTGGTTTGTAGGTTGTGTCTACGGGTCTCATCTACAGATTGTAGAAGCTTCTATGTGTGCTAATTGTCTTTTATAAGGCCTTTCGGGGTCTTATATGCCATGTCACGTCTAAGGTGTACTTTGGATCGTAAAAAACTTGGTATTCAGAACGCAATGTTTAGAAAGGTCCTATGATTTCACATAAGCCACGTCGAGTAGAGTCTTGTTCATGAGTGTGAAGTGCACCACATTTATGAATGAGAGGCTATAAGATGTTTAAGAAATTCCACTTCTTTCATTACTTTAAAGTCGTGCGATGAAGTGTAACTTTATATGTCTCTCTCCTAATCCGTATCCGATGCTTTTCAGAATATGGCCCCTTGAAGTGCATACTTGAGAAGGAATGCAAATGAGAATGTGGAACAAGAAGCTCCTCAAGAGGCTCCACAAGTTACGGACGACCCTTTGGCCGAATAAGTGACTAATGTGGAGTTTTGAGCTACTTTTCAAGTGTTGGCTCAAGCCATGACGGCTCAATCCAATAGTAAGACTGTGGTCCCCGTGAACCCAAATATGGGTACGACGACAACTAGAGTGAGGGAATTCACTAGGATGAATCCCCTGGAGTTTCATGGTTCTAAGGTTGATGAAGATCCTCAAGAGTTCATTGATGAGGTGTATAAGGTCTTGATGATCATGAGAGTGACACCGGTGGAAAAGGCAGAATTATCCGCTTATCAACTTAAGGATGTTGCTCAAGTTTGGTTCAACCAATAGAAAGAAGAGAGGGCGGTTGATGAGGGTCCTCTTGATTGGGAAAAACTTAAGGCTTCTTTCCTTATAGGTTCTTTCCCCTTGAGATGAGGGAGGTAAAAGTACATGAATTCATCAACCTTCATCAAGGAAATATGATTGTGAAGAAGTATACATTGAAGTTTACTCAATTGGCTAGGTATGCTCCCACTATGGTTTCCGACTCTAGGGCAAGAATGAGTAAGTTTGTTTTGGGTGTGTCCGAAATGGTGGCTAAGCAATGTCGTACCGCCATGCTCATTAATTAAATGGGCATTTATAGTTTAATGATTTATGCTCAACACATTGAAAATGAGAAACTTAAGGAAAAGTCTAGGAAGGCAAAGAGGGCAAATAGAGGTGATGTTGACTTCTCACATTCAAGGTCCGATGGACATGGCAATTTTAATTTCCGACAAAGGTTTCCAGTCAAGGTTCCTCCAATGCTCCGGCTCCTAAATTCAACAAAGATATAGTGTCTAACCCTAAGCCTCAAGGAGGAAATGGTGGTTGAAATGGAACTTCAGTTCCCACATGCCAAAAGTGTGGCAAAAGTCATCTGGGAAAATGTTTAATGGGCACGAAAAATTGTTTTGGTTGTGGAAAAAGTGGTCACCGCTTGAGATATTTTCCATCTAGACAAGGGAAAAGATGGTAGGCAAGCTCCACCTAGTGGTTCGGGTTCAAGTGCTCCAAAGCAAAACCAATTTTGTGCACTTCAAACTTGACATGACCAAGAGGGTTCTCCCGATGTTGTTACCGGTATGTTGAAAGTCTTTTCTCTTGATGTTTATGCTTTGGTTGATCCCAGTGTTACATTGTCTTTTGTGACGCCATATATTGCTATGAGTTTTTATGTTCTTCCAGATGTGTTGATAGACCCTTTTTTGGTCTATACTCTTATTGGTGAATCTATTGTGGCTAAGAAAGTTTATAGAAATTATCCTTTCTCCTTATCCCATAAAGTCACTCATGTTGATCTTGTAGAGCTTGATATGTTATATTTCAATGTTATTCTTGATATGAATTGGGTCCATTCATGTTATGCTTCTATCGATTGTAGAACTCGAGTAGTATGATTTGAATTTCCAAATGAGCCCGTCATAGAGTGGAAAGGGGGAAAGTCTATGCCTAAGGGTTAGTTTGTTTCTTGTCTTAAAGCTAGAAAGATGATTTCTAAGGGTTTCATTTATCATCTTGTTTGAGTTAGGGATATGGATTCTAAAACCCCTACTCTTAAGTCGGTCCCTGTGGTGAATGAGTTTCTGGAAGTCTTCCCCGATGATCTACCCGGTGTTTCTTTTGAAAAGGAAATAGACTTCAGTATTGACCTTCTCCCATATACGCAATCTATCTCTATTCCTCCGATCCTTATCTTATGGCTCTGACAGAACTTAAGAAATTAAAAGAGCAATTGAAGGATTTGTTGGATAAGGGTGTAATCCGAACGAGTATCTTTTCATGGGGTGGTCCAGTGTTGTTTGTTCGTAATAAAGATGGTTCACTTCGTATGTGTATTGACTACGATAATTGAACAAGTTTACCATTAAGAATAAATATCCTCTTTCGATGATAGATGATTTGTTTGATAAACTTGAAGGACCAAGTTCCATCTCTAAGATCAACCTCCAGTCGGGTTATCACCAATTAAGGGTGAAGAAATGTGACATTGTGAAGGCGACCTTTCGAACTTGGTATGGTCATTATGAGTTTTTGGTAATGTCGTTTGGTTTGACTAATGCTCCAGCCACATTTATGGACTTGATGAATATAGTTTTTAGACAACATCTTGACATGATTGTGATTGTGTTTATCGATGACATCTTGATTTAATCAAGGAGTGAGGATGAGCACACCGATCATTTGAGAATTGTGTTGCAAGTCCTCAAAGACCAACAAATCTTTGCAAAGTTTAGTAAATGCGAATTTTGATTGAGATACATGGCTTTTCCTTGTCACATAGTTTTTCGGTAAGGGTATTAAGGTAGATCCTAAGAAGACAGATGAGGTTAAGAGTTGGCCTAGACCTCTATCCCCGTCAGATAATAGAAGTTTCTTGGTTTTGGTTGGTTATTATAGAAGGTTTGTGGAAGAGTTTTCTTTGATTTCCTCTCCATTGACGGCATTGCCCCAAAATAAAGTGAAATTCTTCCTGGTCGGAAGCATGTGAGAAGAGTTTCCAAGAATTGAAAGATAGACTTACATCTGCTCTGGTATTGACTATATCAAAAGGATCCGATGGGTTTGTTGTTGTTTATTCTGATGCCTCAAGAATTGGTTTAGGGTGTGTTCTTATACTAAACGGGAAGGTTATCACTTATGCTTCAACGAAACTTAAGATTCATGAAAAGAACAATCCAACCCATGATTTGGAACTAGCGGCGGTTGTGTTTGCCTTAAAGATATGAAGGAATTACTTATATGGTGTCCATGTTAATGTCTTTACAGATCATAAGAGTTTGCAATATGTGTTCAAGCAAAATAATCTAAATCTTCGCCAAAAGAGGTGGCTAGAGTTGCTAAAGAATTACGACATGAGTGTTCTCTATCACCCCGATAAGGCGAATGTGGTAGCGGATGCCCTTGGTTGACTATTAATGGGTAGTGTTTCTCATGTTGAGGTTGTTAAGAAGGAGTTGGTTTGTGTTGTTCATGGATTAGCCCGATTGGGTGTTCGATTGGTTGATTCTGCTAAAGGTGGTGTCATAGTTCATAATGGCTCAGAATCATCTTTTGTGTCGGATGTGAAAGCCAAGCAAGGTCTCGACCCGATCTTGACTGAGTTGAAAGAAGTAGTGCTTAAAAAGTTCGTAGAGGCTTTCTTCCAAGGGAGAGATGGTGTGCTTCAATATCAAGGTCGTTTGTGAGTTCCCAATGTTGATTATTTGAGGGAGAAAATTTGATTAGAAACCCAGAGTTCTTGATATTCCATTCACCCGGGAGCCACCAAGATGTACCGTGACTTGCGGGAGGTGTATTGGTGGAATGGAATGAATAAGGATATTGGGGAATTTGTGGCCAAGTGTCCTAATTGTCAACAAGGGAAAGTTGAACATCAAAAGCTGAGAGGTTTCTCCCAAGATATTAGTATTCCTACTTGGAAGTGAGAAGATTTGAATATGGATTTAATGTTGGTTTACCCCGCACCCGGTGACAACACGACTCAATTTGGGTTATTGTGGATTTTATGACAAAGTCAGCTCATTTCATTCTCGTCAAAGTTTCTTATTCAGCGGAGGACTATGCTAAGTTGTATCTAAGGGAGATGGTTAGGTTGAATGGAGTGCACCTATCCATTATCTCCGATCGTGGTACCCAATTTACTTCTCAATTCTGAAGATCTTTCCAAAAGGGCCTTAGTACTCATGTTAAGCTTAGTACGACATTTCACCTTAAAACGATGGGAAAGCGGAGCGTACTATTCAAACTTTGGAAGATATGTTGAGAGCTTGTATGATTTACTTCAAAGGTGTATCACCTCAGAAATCAAACTTGGACTTTTTAGCAAAAAAGGTGAACCACAGAGGGGTTCACGGGCGGTGATCAGGGCTACGGTTCGTCACCCTCATCGTGGTTCACACCCACCCAGAAGTGGTGGACCACAGAGCCTTCACGGGCCGTGGATCCCCACAAGAGCCGTGGGAAGGCTCGCGGATGCGAGGCAAAGCCAGCAGGGCTCAAACATCCTAACCACTGAGCCCTCCACTGGTCGTGATCTCTATGACAGGCTATGGATGGGTCCGTCGTCTAGAGCCAGCAGAGCCCCAGCCCAAGTGAAGAACCATGGTGTCCTTCACGGCCCGTGGTCCTTCACGCGGTCCGTGAAGTGGACCGTAGTTGGGAGTACTAGGGACTAGTAGACACTAGACAAGAACCACGACCCACTTGATGGGCCGTGGTCCTTTTGACGGTCCATCAGTGGCGCCATGGGAGGGCCACATCAGCTTTTAAGTCAGGGTCGATTTGGTCTTTTTCCCCATGCATTGAACATTTAAACTACGTCGTTTTACTTAGTTTTTGCCTAATATTCTAGTTAGAACCTATCCAAAATCATTTTTCACCAAAAATTATCGAAATTAGAGCAAAAAAGAATAGGAAAGTCGACCAACCTCTCGAGAACAAGAATAAGGTTTTCTTCAAGTTACATCCCCGAAATCAAAGGATTTCTCCATGAATTTCATCACCAGGTATGTAGGATTTTACTAGTGGATTCCTTTCATCTACTAGGTCCCTAGAATTCAGTCAGGTCCTTGATTCTCCATATCTTGTTTAGACCTAGGGTTTCTAAAACCTTAGAAAATTGTTGTGATTTAGTTGTTGTAGTATCCTAAATCGAATTAGTTTGTTTCTTGGAAAGTTTGCATAGTTCGTTGCATGAAACTCAAACCCTAGTTGTATAAATTCTTTTAGTTCATGAATTATACTTGCTAGGTCAGTTAAACAGATAATCATGCTCCTGATTTTGAATGTCACCTTGTCAGTACATGAATGTTGCATTCTCAGTTAGCATGTCAGTATTTTGAGCTACTTAGTGTTTCAGTTATATTTCAGTCACATTCATAACCAGTGGGAGTAGACTTAGCACTGAGTTGGACTAGGGTTCATCGTACCCTCATAGTCCCAGAACTGCGTGCCCCCGTAGGAGTATAAGTCCCCTCTATTGGGCATCAGATTTAGTGATCACGCCAGTCATGCCTTTATACTCCTAACAAGGTATATTGGGCCCTCTCGATGAGGAATATACATTAGACTCCATGTTTTGCTCACGTGGTTTTATGTCAGTTAATAGTAGCTCCCACAGTCAGACTCTACTGCATTTGACCATGTTTTTAGGTTATTCTTCAGTCTTTAGTCTCAGCATGTTATGTTCATGATTAGTACTTGGTCATTGCAGTCATCTTAGCTTTTCAGTTATATTTCAGCATTTATATCTTGTTCATATTACATCATTGCTCAATTATGCCTTGTTCAGCTTATATATTTTGTTCAGATATTATCTATATCCTGCATGCTCAGTACATTCCAAGTAATGACGCATACTCTATGCTACATCCTTTCATGATGTAGGTTCAGGTACTCAGCATCCGAATCACGCATAGATCGATTCTCGATCCGCATTCAGAAGCTTTTCAGTGGTGGAGTCCTCATACTTCGAGGACAATAGACATGCGTTTCATTTTTAGTCTTTTATTCAGTTTTCAGTTTTGCTAGAGTTAGCTGGGGGCATGTCCCAACAACTCTAGTCTGTAGAGGCTTTTCAGACATAGTAGTAGAATCAGCTTGAATTGTTAAGTCTAATTCTCCTGTTTTTATTAAAATCTTAGTGTGTTATATACATTTTGACTAGTTGGGTATTCCCCACTTTCAGTTACCAATTGATTTAGATTCCGCATTAGTTCATATTTTCTTAGATATTTTTAGTATGCTTATGATATGCCAACTTCAGGGTTATCTTGGGGTCACTTGTGATCCTAGGTCTCGTGTTACGTCAAGGGGGTAGCCACGGGGTGTGAAAAACTTGGTATCATAGCATTAGGTTTAAGAGTCTTAGGATGTCTGAATGCCGCACAAATTAGAGTCTCTTTCATGGGTTTGAAGTGCACCACAACTATGAGAGGGAAGCTAAGAAAAACTTCACTCTCTTTGCTATTCTTATCGTGTGTGAGGTACGATCCAACTTCTCCTTTCTAATCCATCGTTATGCATTTCATGTAGACCTTACGAACATAATACTAATACACGCAACGCTAACACAGTTTCTCCAGTCCCAAACCATGAGGTTACGAATGTAGAATTTTGGAATGCGATCTAGATTTTGACTCAGAGTGTGGCCAACCAGAACAAGCAACAATCCCCAGTCCCTACAAACACTAATGCTGGATCAACTGCAGTTAGGGTTTGAGACTTTATTCGTATGAATCCACTAGAATTTCTAGGGTCAAAGGTTGATGAGGACCCACAAAACTTCATTGATGAGGTCAACAAGATTTCCGGAGTGATGGAAGTGACTAGAAATGATAGGGTGGAGTTGGCATCCTACTAGATTAAGGATGTGGCTCATATATGGTTTACCTAGTGGAAAGACAACAAGGGTGCGGATGCAGCTCCTGTGACTTGGGATTGTTTTACTGGAGCTTTTCTGGATAGGTTCTTCCAGAGAGAGTTGAGGGAGGCTAAAGCTCAAGAGTTTATGAATTTGAGGCAGGGTGCCATGTTAGTCCAAGAATACGGACCTAAGTTCACTCAACTCTCCAGGTATGCTCCACACATGGTTGCCGATTCGAGGGCACAAATGAGTAAGTTCTTGTTTGGGGTATCCGAGTTGGTGAAGACCGAGTGCAGGAATGCCATGCTTCTAGAGGACATGGATATTTCCAGGTTAATGACTCATGCTCAACATGTTGAGGGAGATAAGCTTAGGAAAATGGCTAAGGACAACAAAAAGGCTAGAATAGGCAACTATGAGTACTCTCAGCATAAGTCGGGCGGTGGAAGTTGCTCACAGTTTCAATAGAAATCTTCAATCCCAGCACCTTCATCAGCTAGTGCTCCATCTCCTAGGTTTCAACAGGATAAGAAAGGTAGGGCATCAAGCTCTAAGTCTCAAGGGAGTACTTCAGGTAACAAGACTTTCCCGACTTGTCCAAAGTGTGGTAAGAACCATCTGAGCGAGAGTTTTGCAGGCAGGGAAGAATGCTTTGGGTGCGGTCAATCTGGCCATAGGCTGGAGGATTGTCCTTTTTCCAGGCAAGGGCAATGAGGTAACAACAATAGGTATCAATCTATAGCCCTAGCAACACCAACAGGTCACCCAACTCAGTAGGGTGCTTCATCTGGTACATGGCCAGTGCCAGAACATGTTGAGGAAGAAAAAAAAGAGTTAGCCAAAGATGTTCACCGGTTTGCTCGCTTAGGAGTTTGCCTTATGGACATATCAGGTGATGGTGTGATAGTTCAGAATGGGTTAAAATCTTCATTGGTAGAGGAGGTTAAGGAAAAACAAGATAGTGATCCTATATTTTTTAAGTTGAAAGGTGCAGTTCATCAGTAGAAAGTTGAGGTTTTCTCCCTAGGGGGAGATGGTGTGCTTCGTTACCAAGGTCGCTTATGTGTTCTTAAAGTGGGTGAGTTGAGGCAACAAATCCTTATAGAAGCCCATAACTCCACGTATTCTATCTATCTAGGTGCCACTAAGATGTACCATGATCTGCGGGAAGTATTTTGGTGGAACGACATGAAGAGGGATATAGAAGACTTTGTGGCTAAGTATCCTAATTGTCAACAGGTTAAGGTAGAACATTAGAAACCAAGAGGTATGACCCAAGATATTAACATTCCTACATGGAAGTGGGAAGTGATAAACATGGACTTCATTACGGGTTTACCTCATACTCGCAGGCATCATGACTCCATTTGGGTGATAGTAGACAGAGTTACTAAGTCCGCTCACTTCTTGGCTGTCAAGACTACAGATTCGATAGAGGACTACGCTAAATTCAACATTAATGAGATAGTCAGGTTGCATGGGGTTCCCTTGTCTATCATCTTAGATATAGGTCCTCAGTTTACCTCTCATTTCTGGAAATCATTTCAGAAAGGTCTTGGTACTCAGGTAAATCTCAGTACAACATTTCATCCTCAGAAGGATGGTCAGGCAAAGCATACCATTCAGACCTTAGAGGACATGTTGAGAGCTTGCATGATCGATTTCAAGGGTAGTTGGGATGATCACCTACCCCTCATAGAGTTTGCCTATAATAACAACTTTCATTCCAGTATTTAGATGGCCCCTTATGAAGCATTATACGGGCGTAGATGCAGATCTCCGGTTGGTTGGTTCGAAGTAGGTGAAATAGCCTTCATTGGGACAGATTCGGTTCATGAGGCTATGGAGAAAGTTCAACTTATCAGAGATAGACTAAAGATAACCCAGAGTTGTCAGAAGTCCTATACAGATGTGAGTAGAAGGGACTTAGATTTTTAGATCGATGATTGGGTTTTCCTGAAAGTGTCACCTATGAAAGGGGTGATGAGATTTGGCAAGAAAGGGAAAATCGGTCCTAGATATGTAGGTCCTTACAGAATCCTGAAGAGGGTTGGTAATGTGGCTTATGAGTTAGAGTTGCCCACAGAACTAGAAGGGGTTCATCCAGTCTTTCATATTTCCTTATTGAAGAAGTGTGTGGGTGATCAGACATCGATGGTACTATTAAAGAGTGTGGCTGTGAAGGATAGCCTCACTTATGAAGAGGTGCCAGTTGAGATTCTTGACCATCAGGTTCGTGGGTTGAGGAATAAGGATGTTGCTTCAGTGAAGGTTTTGTGGAGGAGTCATTCCGTAGAGGGAGCTACATGGGAAGTAGAAACAACCATGAAGACCAAGTATCCTCACCTCTTTCCTTCTGATTCCGTTTCAGCTTCAGTTATAGTTCCTCTCTAGTCTCTCAGTTTACTCTTGCGTAAATTCAGTCTTAGTATCTTGTTCCTCCAGTTGTTCTTGCATTTCATTATCTTTGCATATTTTTGGAACTCAGTTTAGTTAGATATTAGTTTCCAATACTTAGTGGTAGGGATTACAACTTCTTCCCTTCATACTCAGCTTGTTTAGACTTCATTCTAGGATGCATGTTCTCAACAGAGAGATAATGTAAAACCTCAGAAATCAGACTTGGACTTTTCAGTAGAAAAAGGTGAACCACAGAGGGGTTGACGGGTCATGATCAGGGCCACAGTTTGTCACCCTCATCGTGGTTTACACCCACCCAGAAGTGGTTGACCACATAGGTCTTTACGAGCCGTGGATCCCCACACGAGCAATGAGAAGTCTCGCAGATGTGAGGCAGAGCCACCAGGGCTCGGGCATCCAAACCACGGATCTCTTCACGGGCTGTGGTTTCGATGATGGGCTGTCGATGTGTCCGTCGTCCAGAGCCACTAGACCCCAGCCTAAGGTAAGAACCATGGTGCCCTTTACGGCCCGCGGTCTTTCACACGTTCCATGAAGTGGACCGTAGTTGAGAGTACCAGGGACAAGTAGACACTGTCCAAGAACCACGACCTACTTTACGGGATGTGGTCCCTTTAACGGTCCGTTAGTGGTGCCGTGGGAGGGCCTCATCAACTTTTAAGTCAGGGTCATTTTAGTCTTTTCCCAATGTGTTGGACATTTAAACTACGTTGTTTAACACCTAAACTACGTCATTTTACTCAGTTTAAGCCTAGTATTCTAGTCAAAACCTACCCAAAATCATTATTCACCAAAAAATATCAAAATTAGAGCCAAAAAGAACAAGAAAGTTGACCAGCCTCTCAAGAAAAAGAAAAAGGTTTTCTTCAGGTTTCAGCCCCAAAATTAAAGGATTTCTCCGTGAATTTCGTCACCAGGTATGTGGGATTTCACTAGTGGATTCCTTTCATCCACTAGGTCCCTAGAATTCAGTAAGGTCCTTGATTCTCCATATCTTGTTTAGACCTAGGGTTTCTAAAACCTTAGAAAATTATTGTGATTTAGCTGTTGTAGTATCCTAAATCGAATTAGCTTGTTTCTTGGAAAGTTTGTGTAGTTCCTTGCATGAAACTCAAACCCTAGTTGTATAAATTCTTTTAGTTCATGAATTATACTTGCTAGGTCAGTTAAATAGATAATCATGCCCCTAATTTCAAATGTCACCTTGTCAGTACATGAATGTTGCATTCTCAATTAACATGTCAGTATTTTGAGCTACTCAGTGTATCTGTTACATTTCAGTCACATTCATATCTAGTGGGAGTAGACTTAGCAATGAGTTGGACTAAGGTTTAGCGTACCCTCATAGTCCCAGAACTACGTGCCCCCATAGGAGTATAACTACCCTCTGTTGGGCATCAAATTTAGTGATCATGCCATTCATGCCTTTATACCCCTGGCAAGGTATATTGGGTCCTCCCGATGGGGTGTATACATTGGACTCCACATTTAGCTCACATAGTTTTCTGTCGATTAGTAGTAGCTCCCAGAGTCAGACATTAGTGCATTTGACCAGGTTTTCAGGTTATACTCCAGTATTCAGTCTCAACATGTTATGTTCATGATTAGTACTTGGTCATTATAGTCATCTTAGATTTTAAGTTATATTTAAGCATTTATATCCTGTTCAAATTACATCAATGCTCAGTTATGCCTTGTTCAGCTTATATATTTTGTTCAACTATTATATATATCCTGCATGCTCAGTATATTCCTGATGCATACTCTGCTCAATACTTTCATGATGTAGGTTCAAGTACTCAACATTCAGATCATGCATAGATCAATTCTCGATCTGCATTCAATAGCTTTTCAGTGGTGAGTCCTCATACTTCGAGGACAATAGACATGCATTTCATTTTTAGTCTTTTATTCAGTTTTCAATTTTGCTAGAATTAGCTGGGGCATGTCCCATCAACTCTAGTCAGTAGAGGCTTTTCAGACATAGTAGTAGAATTAACTTGAATTGTTAAGTCTAATTCTTCAGTTTTTATTAAACTAAGTGTGTTATATACGTTCAGACTAGTTGGGTATTCCCTATTTTCCGTTATCAATTGATTTAGCATCCACATTAGTTCATGTTTTCTTAGATATTTTCAAAATGCTTATGATATGACAGCTTCAGGGTTAGCTTGGGATCACTCATGATCCTAGGTCCCGTGTTACATTAAGGGGGTAGCCTTGGGGTGTTATTAAAGGTAATTGGGATAATCATTTACTTTTGATTAAGTTTTCTTATAATAATAATAGTAATAAATATCATTCAAGCATTGTTATGACTCCATTTGAGGCTCTTTATGGTAGGAGGTGTAGATCTCTCGTAAGTTGGTTTGAAGTTGGTGAGATTGCTTTGATAGGTCCCGAGTTGGCACATGAGGCTATGAAGAAGGTTCAACTTATTAGAGAAAGGTTGAAAACGGCTCAAAGTCAACAAAAGTCCTATGCTAATGTTAGAAGGAGAGATCTTGAGTTTGATGTAGATGATTGGGTTTACTTGAAAATTTACCTATGAAGGGTGTCATGAGGTTTGGTAAGAAAGACAAGCTTAGTCCCCGTTATGTTAGCCCATATCAAGTATTGAGGCATATTGGTAAATTTTCTTACGAACTTTATTTGCCTAATGACTTAGTATCGGTACATCTGGTTTTCCATATCTCGTTGAAGAAATGTGTTAGTGATCCGACATCCATTGTACCATTAAAAAGTCTTAGTATAAATGAGAGCTTTTCTTATGAGGAGGTACCTGTTGAGATATTAGACCGACAAGTTAAGAAGTTGAGAAATAATAAAGTTACATCCGTAAAGATCTTGTGGAGGAATCAATGGGTTGAGGGTTCTACATGGGAGGCTGAGGCCGATCTGATGTCCCATTAGCCCCATCTAGTTCCCTCCGACCCTACTCTAGCTTGAGGTATTTAGTTCCTCATGGTCCATCCTCATGTCTTACTCATTTTCATGTTTTTTCATGCATGCATACTCATGAAAAACTTGCTTTTGAGGTTTTGATTTAGCTTCATTGATTGCTTTATGATTATTTGAATTGAGTATGAATTGCATGTATACCTTATGAAATGATGTTTTGAGTATGTTTAAGCTTGTAGTTGATGTTTCTCCCTGATATTGTTTATTTTGATGAAGTTGCATTCATGTTGGGAAGTTAGATATCTTCTCCTACCCTTCTTATGTTGCCTTGAATCCCATTCGAGGACCAATGTTCCCAATGGGGATATATTGTAACACCTAAATTTTTTGAAAAGGAAGAATATAAGTTTTTGGATTGTAGGATGTGTCTGTGGATCCTATATACGGACCATAAAAGCTTCTATGGGCCATAGATGACATCTGTAGAAGGGGGAAAATAACTTTTCTAAGAACAAGTCTCAGTACCGTTTGTAAGGTTCACCAGGACGACCCATCATTCTTTGTACGAGTCATAGATAGGTCTCATAGGAGAGTCCCAGACTTAGTGAAATTTTGAGGGTAAAATGTGGTTTCTAGGGTCGGTGGCAACGGACTGTAGGAAGATTTACAAGCTATAGAAGTGTTCGGTCAAAAGATAGATGATTTCATGGTCTAGTACTTGGTCTACGGTTGACCAGTACGGACCGTAGAAAGTCTTACAGTTCGTAGGTCAAAACCATAGGTCGAGTCCGACATTTATTTTTAAAGGGCTTTTGGGTCTTTTTCCAATTGTTTTAATCCAATACTCTGTCGTTTTGTCTTATACCCTAAGCCCTATATAAGGGTTTTAGGACTTAAAACTATCCATTTCAACCCCATTCTCCTGTTTCTCTAAATCTAACCAAGTTCATCGTGCCCAAATTATCTCAACCCAAGGAGGAAGAAGAAGAGCTAGGGTTCCACTTAAATCTCCAATTCACTATCTTTCGTGGACTTTGAATAGCAAGGTATGTGGGTATTCACCCATGGAATCTATTCTTCCATGGGGTTCCCAAGGTTTCCAATTTATCAATTCAATTTTTAATTGATTAAGTTAGGGTTTTAATTCAATCTTTGTGGGTTTCATACAATTATAATTGATTATTATTGATTAAGTCTTCTAATGCATGATTTAATGTTAATCCATGACATTTAGTTGAAATTACAATGACCAATGCCTAAATCATGTTTTTCAACTATGAACCTATGATCAACCATGAATCTATGAGCTATGAATTTTGAAGATATATATGTTTTTATTAAATGATTATAAATGATATGGGGATGCTTTAAATGAAAAGTATCAAATACTGTGAAGGATTTCTCACTTACTATGATGATCATGATTGTGAAAAGTATTTTTCATAAATAAATTCACATTGGTGAAAAGTCTTGTCTCTTCCATGGTGAATTATGTTTAAAGATCTATCCTATGTTTTGATTTTAAAAGAGTGGATTAGTATTGATCATTGCCTTTCCTATGTTCTATTGGTATTTGACTTTTATCTATTTCGTTGGGATTTAGACTTATCACCGATAGAGATTTCAGGTGGAGACTTAAATTGGATAGTCTTTAGTAGCAACCTCTAGTCCCAAGCTACGTGCCTCCGTAGAATTATCTTAAATGACCTATCTAGTGGATCCACTTTAGCAAATGATGATATGTACAAATTCTACCTTGGCAAGTAAATTTTCCTTCTTTCGGTATGCGGATATACTGGATTTCATGATATAGCCCTCATGGTTTTATTGTCGGTCAAAACTAATATACCACAAAATGACTATGTATCTTCAAAGTTTTCTTATGTCCCTTATGTTAATGTATTTGACCATATTTCATGGTTCACATGTCATTTCTTCTTTAAGTCTTTAAATGTTCAAAGACTAATCATGCCTACATGTTTTAAGCCATTCATGATATCAAGTATATGCTTATTTATATTTCCCCATACTTGGTACATTCCATGTACTAATGCATAATTGTGCCTAAAATTTTTCACTGATGTAGGGTGCGACGCTCCTACCTCTCATACTCGTGGCTAGTCGGTTTCATTGACTTCAATGATCGGTGATGTCACGACCCAAACCATCGTGATTGACACCCACACTAACCCTCCGGTGGGAGAACCATTTGTACTAATTAGCTAACCAACTTAATCAATATACTACATCATTTAAGGTTACAGAAGCAAGTTTAAATGCTAAGGAAAAGAATTAGAGTTCCCATAAACTCCAAAAGTTTAACAAAACAATATGAAAAATACGCCTAGAACCTGAAAGTCTATGTGCCAAAACTCTAAAAAGATCCATAAGTATAAACAAGAAGGATTACAACCCCAAACTAATGCACTAATAACTAACTAGAAAGTTTAAGTTCGAAATATGGACATAAACAGAAAGAGAACTCGTGGTAGCCCGGAAGAACTGGCTCACCCTTGAATTCAAAATGATCACTGATCTTCTAAGTGAGGTATGTCAATAGCCGCCTGAAGATACTCTGCACTCAACAAAGAAAGAGCAAGTGCAATATCAGTACACAACCACAATTTACTGGTAGGATCACGCGGCTCTCCCACTAAGTACAGCATACATAAGTCATTACAACATAATAATAACATGCATACACCAAATATACAATATCATCATCATTTACGAACAACGTACAATTTCACAGTCTCAAATATACAATATTATCAATTCATTGGTCCTCTCATGGAACCCAAACCCAAACAATTAACATACCAGAATGTGGTACCCGATCCAATGTTTATGCCGGAACGTGGCAACCGATCCCATATTTATGCCAGAACGTGGGCACCGATCCATGTTAATGTGTCAGAACGTAACACCCGATCCATTCAATAAGCCACAATTACAATCACAAGTATATTCTCAAAATCATACAATCAAGTCATGATTCATGGCATTCATCATTCATCTATCTCATATACAACTAGTGTGATCAATAATGCAACATTCAAATACATACAAGTATTATAAAGAAGCAAGAGCAAACATATATCACACAATCATGAAATCACAACCATCACCTACCTCGAAACAAGCTTGAATCCCCTAAGAAACTTGATTCTTCCCTTTCCAAATTTGTTTCGCTTGTTCTTGGTCTACAAACAATTAATTTAGCATGAGAATCAATAAACAATAACTAATTACCCGAATTACTAACAATTCTATCAACCCTAGATCAACCCATGATCACAATTAGGGTTGTTTCCACCATAAATTCTAGATCAAAACCCTCATCCATCGATAATTACCCATTAGATTACGTTCCACGGATTGAAAAATGGATTCGGGGAGTTAAAACCTTACCTTTATCCTTAAGAATGGTGAAAAACTGTCAAGAAAACACGTGGGTTCATTCCTTAGCTCTCAAGTTCAAAAATTACAGAATAAAACATTTTGAGGTTTATTTCTGACTTAAATCGCGACTGTCCCACCACAGCGGTCCTCACCCCGCTCCAGCGTCCCCGCCCTGGCGGACGAATTCCTACCTCAGCGGCTTGCATGGAAACAGTGAGCAATTTTAAGAATTTCAAATCTCTATTTCACAACACACCTTCAATCAACGACGCTCAGAAACTACACGTTCATGCTAAGAACAAATCCGTGAGTTCTACTCGTCTGAATTCAATTTCGAAAAGTCATACAGGTTCCTTAACGTTTTAGGTATCTACTCATGTAATAAAAAATCATAATTAAATCACCCAATTGTTACTACATTTCCCTAGACCTCACAGATTGTGATTTTGTCCAAATCTGGACTAGGCTGGGAAATCCCAAGTTACTATAAAAAAGTTTTTTGACCCAAAATATTTCCCCGTGGGCTTTTCTATAACGACAGAACCCGGTCATTCCAGGTGAGTCCTCCTTATCCAATGATCGAGATACCTCTATGGCTTTATGTCATTTCCATTTTTAGACTTTGAATGTGATGTATGGATTACGTCCCAACCAGTTTCCTTATGATATATTAGATGGCTATTGAGATTTATGTTAGAGTTCTGCTTTTATCAAAATCTTTCATGATATAAGACTATCTTTTTTGAAATATTTATTTTTATTATCTTGTATGATGTACGCTAAGTGGCTTCTGTAGGGCTTCTCGAGGTTATACGACATGTCACGTTTAGGGTGTACTTTGGGTCGTGACAAACTTGGTATTTAGAACGCAAGGTTTAGAAAGGTCATAGGATGTTTCATAAGCCATGTTGAGTAGAGTCTTGTTCATGAATGTGAAGCACGCCACATTTAGGAATGAAAGGCTATAAGATGTTTAAGAAATTCCACTTCTTTTATTACTCTAAAGTCGTGTGATAGAGTGTATGCCACGCCCTGAGCCTAAGCCCTGGACGTGACCGACACTCGAGAACCATTGCTGTCCCCAAGAGAACCCTTGGCCTGACTCAATTCTCAGTAGAAGACTTACTCAATAACAAATGAACTCAAAACAAAACTTTACTCAATGTCTTTAAAATAAATAACTCATAATGTATTAGAACATTCACTGGACAAAAGAAGGCAACTCAAGTCTTAAACATTAACAACAGAAATGAAAAGACTCATCAACTACTACTGTCTATCTATAAAGCCTCTAAATGACAAAAAATGAAAGTCGGGACAAACCCACGACATCCTAACAAGGCTGAAAAGTAAATGGAATCCTTCGGAAGCAAGGAGACTTACCAAAGCTAACTCGAACTACAAATAATATCAACGAAGCGCCTGTTGATGACCCTGGCTACCTTTATCTGCATCATGAAAGATGCATGCCAAATGGCGTTAGTACATGAAATGTACGAGCATGTAAGGGAAAAGTGAACATAACCTGCAAGCTTGAACTGATAAAATGAAACCATACTCACCTCATCTCAACTCAACTCAAGGATAATCAAAGATACTCAAAGACACTCAAAGGTACTCAAACTCAGAAGTACTCAATTCCGTTCAATATAATAGCAACAATAAAGATACATTATAAAGAAAGCTTTTAAAATAGTAGATAATAACTCAGATATATTTAAAAATATAATAATAAACTCTTTTAATCTTATTTGGGATATTCTCTAGCCGACAACCATCACTATGAGCTATGTGATGATATAACGTCTCACCCACGCTGCCATAACTGTCATATACCTTGCCGGAGTATAAGACATCCTTAACTAAGTGGATCCACTAATCTATGCTTAAAAAACAATAAGGAATCATCTAAAATGTATGACCCTTTCTACCTACTTAGGCTACATGGTTTATGAGGACTTTGACTTGTTTGAACTCGTTCCAATATTGGTGCTCAATACTACTCCCAATAATATAACTCAGCTCATATGTTTAAAAACATTTCCTCAGCCTCAAACTTTGAGATTATTACTTAAAAGGTTCTCTTAAAAGATATTATAATCAAAACTCCTCATGAACTCATTTGGAAATCGATGTTTCCTCTCATTTTAAATGTAAAAACATTTACTCTTGGGAATACTTAGTTCCCATATATTTATTTTGAAAAATGAAACTCAACTCTCCTCATACTGATACTCAAGTTTTCAAGTCTTAAAACAAGTTGTAAAAGACTTAATAACTCGAAAGACTCTCAAACTTGACTCTATATTTTTTCTTGAATTTGAATTATGAATTCAAGAGTTACGATTCATGATATGAAGGACCTTGTGATGATTAAATGTAGTTTAGATAGATAGGATTAAGAAAGTAATGAAATCATGACTCAAAGGAATAAGTACGGATCGAAGAATAGAAGAAGACGTGGGTTGACACTCCTGGTACATCCCTGGCACGCCGCGCTAGCCTTCCACTTAGTGGGGATGATTTGTGTGCACTACAGGTGCAGGGTACCAATCCATTTGGCACATCTGGGGCGCACCACCCCAGCCTTTCCCTTGAACGATTCGATGAATTTTTTTCTCTCTTTCTGACTCTAATTCGCCTAGAATCGATCGTTTTCCTCAAATTTTCCTTAGATTCAATCACCCAATACAAGTACACAACAATCTACTCATTTTTCCTCAAGATCAACGCTCAAAAATCAAAATCCTCACCTCAAGAATTCATCAACTCCATAAACAAAGCATGAAGAACAAAACCTCAAGAATACCCATCAAGAATTCAAATCATTCAAGCTCAAGAACGAAATTATGGATGGAATTCACATGATTGGTGTGTGAGTGAACGAACCCAACACTATGAAAACTTACATACCTTAATTTGGTGAAACAAATCATCGATTCACAAGAAATCTTGGCGAACGCTTGAACTTCTCCTTGTTTCCTCCTCTCAAAATCCTAAGTGTGATTATGAGTTATGAAAACTGATCTAAGTCAGTTTAGACCCCTAAAATATTTCCAAAAATGTTTAGAGCTAATGGGGTAAGGAAAATACCAAATTATCCCTCATTAATTCGGTTAAATTTCTTAACTGGACATATTGACTTCAAACGGGAATATCTCCCTCATCCTAGCTTGAAATTTAGAAACTTAGTGGCGTTGAAAAGAGGATTCAAAGGACTTTCATTTGATATCTTATGAGCCACCTAACTCATCCTGTAGTTAAAGTTATGGTTGTTTGAAGTTGACCCAAAACTTAAAACTTAAGCTTAACTTGAACAAATCTCAAATTAGCTCTTTTCAAATTAGTTCTTTTTAAATTTAACTTTTTCTAAGGCGGGATGTTACAGTGTAACTCTATATGTCTCTCTCCTAATCTGTATTCGATGCTTTTCAGGATATGGATCTTGGAAGAGCATACATGAGTAGGAATACAAATGACAATGTGGAACAAGAAGCTCCTCAAGAGGCTCCACAAATTCCGGCCAACCCTTTGGCCGAACAAGTGATTAATGCAGAGTATATTTACATCTCAATATCCATTAAAATTGTATTTTCACTTATTAAGACCTTAAATAGTAATTGATTCTAATATTGGAATAGGTCAACAACTAGTTTATACAAAATTTGTTATGTTGGCCCAATATTTATTTGCTTCTGGATTTTGATTCATAACTCTTTAATTTCTAGTGTGTCATAGTTCAGTTTCATGCTTTTATAGATATATGGACTAATATACAAAAATTATAACAAGAAATTTTAGTGTACATAACTTAATCAATTGTTTATCAAATGTATACATTAACGAGGTCTTTGTGATTTGAGATTACATAAATCTTTTCATTAATCTATTTAATAATAATTTATATTTCTTTGGTAAGAAAATCTAAGTCAATTTACTCTATTGACATAATAAAAAGGTTTGAACCACTATATAAAGAATGAGTCATAAAAGAAAAAATCAACACATAAGAAGTAAAATCATAATATTTTCAGTTTCATCATGAATGACTTTCATTTCCATATGTTTGTTGTTCTTTTTCTCCTACTCAATACATCTGTAGATGTTACAACAATTAGAATTGAGAATGTTTCTATCAAATCGTTAAAAATCAAAGGAATTTCTCGATCTTTAGTAGAGTTAAAAACTTCCAAAAACTTGAAGGAATATCAGCGTGAAGTTCCTGAAGGACCAATTCTACTACACCACCATTTTCCCCCTCCAACTTCCATGTAGGGGTGTTCACGGGTCGGTTTGGATCGGTTATTGGTCAAAACCAAAACCAAATCAACTTAATCGGTTTTAAAATTATCAAAACCAAATCAAACCAAGTATATTATATATTTATCGATTTGGTTGTGATCGGTTTTTGTTCGGTTTGGTTTGGTTATTTGGTTATTAACCATAGACAAAAATAAAAGAAACAATTCATTCAAAACGTTAAAAAAGTGACAACAATCCATTTAAAATGAAAATAGTTACAATGACTGACATTACATAACTTTCAATCATTAAGTTTACTATGAATAAAGCTTCAAAATTCATTATTTTGGCCTAGAAGAAAGAGAAAGTGATATTTTCAATCTTATAAAGAATTGTCATAAACACATTCATATACATAAAACCAATAAGATAAATATTCTCACCTTGGGATGCATTTTTTCTTTGATAAGTAAATTATAAATAAATTTTGATAAAAACACATATAAGATCTTTAAAATTATTTATAAAATAATATTTTATGTATGTATATTAATAAAATATATGTATATAATTTATCAGTTTGGTTCAATTATTTCTTCAGTTTTTTTAGAACAAAACCATAACCAATCCATATACTATCGATTTTTAAAAATCTAAAACCAAACCACACCTAACCCAAATAAAAATTAGTTTATTTAATCGATTTGATTCGGTGAGTTTAAACCCTAGGTGAGGTTCAAAGTTCTGACTGGATGAAGTACAATATGGAGTAGGTCTCCTACTAATGGAAGGTTTGGAATCTTCAATTTGTTTGGAGATGACATGAAGAATTTGGTTGGAGTAGTTGTTTTGTTCTATTACTCGATCTATGTCAGCAGAGGTGACAAAAGAGGCTAGCTTATCACTCTTTTCTTTGAAAGGAGAAGCTTTGATGATGGTTCCTGTAATAGGGATATTGATTCCCTCGAGAGGAGGAGTGGTAGATTCTACAACCTTGTTGGAAGTTGTATACCATTTGTTGATGATGACTTGAAGTGATTCGATCTGATTTTTGATCTTGCTAGTCATTTCAAACCATTTAAAGAATTCGATTTCACAACCAAATCTTCTCACGTCAGCCATCCAAGAATCTCTGAAAGCTTCTCTTTGTTGAAGAGTATAAGTAGCAACATACCACTTTCTCTTTGTATGGTTGTCAGGATGAGTCCAGAGTTTATGAAGAATATTCTGGTCAGGATTGAAGGTAGCACCTATCTTGAGCATCGTGATCCATCCTGGTTTATCCACCTGAGGGGGTTCCATGTCACTAGAAGTAGGGCTGGTAGGGAGATCTTGATAAAAGACTTTAGGGATATCTCCCAAAAAGTCTACTCCACTGACTTTTCCCTTGTTTTTATCAACAGGAATAATTTCTGCGTAATCCTCCTTCGGGTTTTTAAAAAAAGAAGGTGGTCTGGGAATGGGTCTCGAAGGACACGAAGTCGAAGGACTAGACCAGAACGACCTTCTATGCGATGAAGATCTAGTAACAGAATTGTCAAGGAATTTGAGTTCTATAGACCCATCGGAGAACTGAATGACTCTTTCAATTTAAGATCTCTCAGAGTGAGATGAGAAAGGTTGGGTTATGGCATCAAAGTGCCAATCATTACTGGAAAGTAGATCATTCCATTTGAGGAGTCTCGGGATAAAGATAGTATTATGTTCATGGTTGGCCTCCATAAGCTTAGTTACACCTTTCTGGCTCTCAATACGAGCCTTTGGTGCAAGAGTGGTCTTCATAAGCCTATAATAAACTATATAGATAATCGCTATCTCTTGAGTATTGGCTTTACTGTTCAAGTTCTTAGTTTTGACATTGAGTGTCAAGGAGTCTATGACATTAGGGTCATTAATGTCAACTGAAAAGTTGGGATAACAGTTAAAGTATATCGGGACATCAGCAAGGTTACTCTGGAGGACTCCTACCAACGAATCATCAAAATTAAGAAAATGGTCATCTCTGAGGAGGACACAAACAGGAATATCTAAGCCTTTCCTAAAAAGAGGTTTGACAGCCACTTGCACCAAACCAATATGCAAATAATTATAATCAATTCTATAACGATTAATATCATTATCTTTAAGCAAGCGAATAATTTTTAAAGAATTATTAATTGCAATGGTAGACTCACAGGTCTTAATATTATGTCTAGTAATGAAACTGAAATTACCTAGATGGTAAATCTTTTTAAAAGGTTCTTCTGGTATATTCTAGTTTTGAAGATCATTTTCTAGTTTAACAATCTTAGTTGCTTGGGAAGATAAATTAACACTATTTAAAATATGTTGATTATTTCCCATAAATTATGAAAATACTGCCTTAAGGGCTTACAGTGCAAAATATTTCAACAAATAAATCAAGTTTTTGTAAGTAATCTTCAATTACTTTCCGCAATGTTTTTATAAATTCTTTATAAAAGCTTCGATCCTTTTTATTGGTATCATAGCCACGTTGGCAGTATACGTACTTAGCATGAGCAGCTAAGCACATATATTGTCTAAGGCATGGCAAAGTTATTTTAAAAAGTATTTCTATAATTTTCTATAAGATGTTCGTAGATTAGAGAAAATTATAGATGTGACAATATGAATGCTTCTTTTCTTTGGAGCTTGCTTTGGAGATATCCAAAGCGAATTGTTCACAGAATTCTCCCAATTGTTGTCTTTCATTAATACGATGCCTTTTAATCTGTTGATTCAACTTGATCTCATTACACAAAGAAAGTTAGAATGCCTTATAAGACCTTTTTGAAGCAAAAAGTTAATTTCTTTTTTACATAATTCCATATAATCAGAATTCATCTGGCAAGGTCTTGCTTTTGTAGGAATATTATCCTCAAAAAATTATCCTCAAAAAAATGCTAACAACATGTTTTTTCCTATTCCAAAACGCATTTGGATGATCCCCACAAATATGAAGGGAGAACTGATTTTTTAAAATGGCAATCTTATCCAGTAATTTAGGAGATTGAAGAATATTATCAATCTCAATGCTATTAATTTCCCCTTTTATAAAACTGACTTGATTATTTTTTAAAATCAATCTTGAAGATAATTCTTTTATCATTCTTGTAAAAGGTTTTGTAATAAACTCTAATATAAAAGATTTTTCATTCCAAGTTCTAATGATTTTTTTATCATCCCAATAAGTAAGGGGAAAAATATCATTTATAAAAGGAACTCCCAAAATAATTTAGTTAGTAATATCTTTTACTAAGACAACATTTTGAGGAATACAATTTTTTCCCTTGCATATGAAAGCTTTGGGTAATTTATATTCAATTCCCATTTTACTACCATTTGTTGATCTGAGGCTATGGGTAGTTTTATGAAAATATCTTGAAGGAATAAGTCCTTCTTGAATGCAATTTAAGTCAACAGTACTATCTATTAGAGCAGTAAATTCTTGAACGGATCGTTCAATTCTACTCAAGGTGCCTTTACAAGTATAAACAATCCTGGCAAGATTAATAAAGGTTCTACTATCCGGGTCCCCCCTAATGCCCTCATGGCTAACGGGTAATCCAACGGATTCATTTGACAGCCTTTTAAGAATCTGCCTGGATCATTTTAACTTAACCTTAGTAGAACTGTTCAATATGTTTCAACAGTAGACATAATCACCATTTCTTTTAGTGACTTAGTATATTATAGTCCAACACAAATAGTTTAGCATATCATTTAGGCTAAGCACATAAAGTAAAACTAGAATTTAAAATAGTACCTGGAGTAGCACTCCTAAGGAACTTGAAGTATGTACCAAATTGAAAGTTTTTATTATTCATACTCAAGAATTTACAGAATAAAGTTTTACAATATTAGAGAGAGAGAGGGGGGGGGGGGTTCTAAAACCTGCCTCACTAAAGATAATTTTGCCTCCTTATATGGAGGTCGAGAAATCTGAAATAATAAGATAAGGTGGCCCACAC
>JAJOOS010001165.1:0-62455 GCA_029582725.1 Solanum chiquidenum | reverse complement strand
GGAATCAAGAAAAAGCAACTTTAATACTCAAAGATCCCAGTATCATCATTAGACTAAAACCTATGCTCTATAACAAAGATGATAAAATTGAGTTTAGAACTCAACTCAAAGAAATACTCAACCTAAAACTTATTAGGATAAGTAAAAGCCCTCATAGCAGTCCAATTTTTATGGTAAGAAACCATGCTGAAATAAAAAGAGGAAAAACTCGAATGGTGATAAACTATAAAGAGCTAAATAAAAATTACATATTTGATGGATATTTTATCCAAAATAAAAACAATCTTATAAACCTTGCCAAAGGAAAAACTTATTTTTCAAAATTTGACTGTAAAAGTGAATTTTGGCAAATAAAATTAACAAAAGAATCTATCCCATTAACAACGTTTAGTACGCCTAATGAACAATACGAATGGATAGTAATACCTTTCAAATTAAAAAATGCCCCTAAAATCTTTCAATGAAAGATGGACAAAATATTTTTTGGAAAGGAATTTCTAATCGTCTATATAGATGATATACTAATATTTTCTAACACATATCAAGAACATTTGACACATCTGAAAGAATTTTCAGAAATATGTTTGAAAAATGTAATTATTCTAAGCTAGAAAAAGGCAGAAATAAATAAAAATGAAGTAGAATTCTTAGAAATGATTATTTCAAAAAAGGGAATCGAATTACAAGGTCACGTCTAAAAAAAGATCATAGAATTTTCAGACAAATTAACAACCAAACAAGAGATACAACAATTTTTAAGATGTCTCAATTATGGAGGAGAATTTATTTCAAATCTAGCAAATAAAACGAAATATCCTACAAAAATTAATAAGAAAATCCAACAAACTTGGATGGACTGAAGAGCACACTCAGTGCATTAAAAAATTAAAGGAAGAATGCTCTAAGTTACCAAAACTTAGATTATCGGAGGAAAATGATAATTTGGTCTTACAAACAGATGTTTCTGATTATCATTGGGGAACATTATTACAAACTGATTTAAATGAAATTTGCAGGTACACAAGTGGTACATTTAATGAAGCAGAAACAAGATATTCTACTAATGAAAAGGAATTATTAGCCATTGTTAAAGGAATTAGGAAACTTTTCGACTTTTCTATTACCAAAACAATTTGTTATTAGAACTGATAAACGCAGGTATCAGGATTAATCTCAAACAAACTTCCATCAGAACCGCAATACAGAAGATTGCATAGGTGGCAAGTTTTATTATCATTCTATACTTTTAAAATAGAACATATTAAAGGAATTGATAACTCTCTTTCAGATTTTCTCTTAAGAAATGTCCAATATGGACAACCGAACATAAATTCTGATTAACAGAGTGTTTGAAAAAATGCAACTTGTGGAAAACTCCATTGATGACAAAAGCCACAAATTATTTAACATCAGAGATGAATTAGCCAGCTTGTCTGAACAAGCAAGAAAGATGCAATATGAAATCAATCAACTCAGTGATGATCAAGCTGAAAATATGAACGAATTTCTATTGTTATGTGAACATTTGGACACATGTCCAAAAAGGAATTCAAATCCTGAAGGGAAAATTAATCCCAACAAAGTGACAGGAGATGTCCCACTAGCACCTAGTGCCAACAAAATCTCATCGATAAGCATGGATATGTCGAAATCTGAGTCCAAGGACAAAGGTAAAAGTCAGGCAATTCAAAAAGATGCCAATTCTTCGAAAGAAGAAAAGAATACATCTTCAGCGAAAGTTGGAAAAATTATCTCTGGAAAATCAGAAGAAAGTACTAACAAAGTTCCATCTGGAACAAAAGTTTTTTCTACTTTTCAGGTTGGAAGACAAAACCCAAAGGAAGAAGAATATCTTGCTTTTACAAGAAATATTTACAACCTGCGGAGAAACATTCGGAGTTTTAGGGACAACTAGTTTGTTTTCACGAATTTTGATATTTTCAAATGGATCACCGGGCTTTACAATTCAATTATTTGAATTTGATTACTTAGACAGAGTTCATGCTAAACCAGATCTACATGAGATATCCAAACTACCTGAACAATTATAAATTCAGTAAAAACTTATGCAAAAGGTGAAGGAGTCTATTGCAGATTCTTTAGCATCTCCATGGAAAGCAAGGATTTGCAACTATATTTTTCAACAATTAACTATATTACAGTGAAAAAATTGAAAGATTTTAATATCAAAGCAACATGAGTTAGTAAAAAGCTCCCACATCTAAACAAAAAATGGATACAAACTAAAATAGCTTTGGGAATTAAAGCATTATATTTTATTCTCAAACGTTTTTACAATGAAGATTACAAAGTCTTAGATCATGATACTAATTGGGTCTTAATGACTAAAGAAAAATCCAAATCCAAAATATTGAAAGAAAAAATCTTTGACATTGAGCTTCACAGATTGAAAGTAACTGAAGAAATGTGGAAGCTTGCTTGCAAGTTTCTAGATCACAAACACTCGGTACATGAAGATGAATCTGGATAAAGCCTTAATTGAGAACAAACAGCTGTAAAAGCAACAATATAAATAATCAGACAAAGACAAAACAAAAGACGTAAGCACTTACGCCATGAAGAAAGAGACATGTACAAAAGGAAATCTTATCTCTCAACACTTTATCTCTTCGATAAAAAAGAGATGTCAAATCTGGTCGGCCATCCTTATCGTTACAACTATGATTGAAGGACGAGCAGAAGAATTATCAAAGTTTTGAGGGAAGTCCCTGCAAAATAAAAATATAATAATTAGTCCCTCCTTACAACTATAAAATGAGATAGAAATCACACTTAGAAGGCAGACTACATTTTCTCCGAAAATATCCATTAGAGAAAAATGTTAGGTACCTTGATAAGTGAGTAGAAACTTCTCCCGTCAGGGAAAAGTATTTTTATTTTTTAAGTATATGTAAAAATATGTGATTTGTGTGTGAAGATAATATTATGAAATAAACAGTTTGATTTGTATATCTCTCTTCTCTAAATTCTCAGAATAGTCTTAAGTGAAGGTATTAGACCTTCAGCCTAAAGGAGGAATAGTAGGACAGTAGTCGGAGGACTGAGGTCGGAGAGGCGAAAAATTATTCATAGCCCGAAGGAGAACTGTTGTGATAGTGATAAAAACTATTCAGAGAAGGAAAAGGAGAAAGGTATACATGCAAAACTCTATATTTCATAATTATTATCTTTAAAAATAAATTATATTCATATTTTTATTATACCCTTAGAATTAACAACACTTAGTACCTATAGGGAATCAAAATATTATTATGTTTGTATTAATCAATAGCAAGACACATCATTCATGCTAATAGCATAAAATGAAGCATATTCAATATCACTTACACTTAGTAAGAAAAAGAGCATGAAAACATCGCATAGCTCTATATAACTTGGACAAATTAATACATGATTTAGAAAAAGCTTTTTTAACTGTAAGCCTAAAATCTATAAAATTGATTGTAGCAATCCATGAGATAAAAATGATAAGAATACAAGAGTATTTTGAATACAAAAATGGCAAAGGCATATTAAAAAGAAAAGTCATTTATACAACATAAATGTTTAAAGTACAAAAAGAATGCTTAAGACATACAAATTCCGCATACCATGTATTGCACCTCCACCGATACATCACAGCCCCCCTATTGGTATTAGAGAGAGAAAATCTGCAAGAGAGTTATATATATATATATATATATATATATATATATAATGTCACATACTAACCACCAATCAAATGACATGTATTAGTTATGCATCATTTAATACATCAGTTGTAGTATCTTTTGTCTTGAATAAAATAATATATTAATATATAAATTGACTTATAATTCATATTTCACTGTTTCAGTTTATTTATCTTATTTTAACTTGACATAAAATTAAAGAAAATAAAGAAATTTTTTAATCTTATGATGTTAAAGTTTAAACTAAAGATATGTCAAATATACTAAAATATTTATTAATCTCTTGATCTTAAATAAGTCATGCGAAAAATAAAGTTAAAGACATTATTAAAGAGAGAAAGAATTATTTTTTTGAAATGGATTAAAACTTAAAATAGACAAAAACAAATTTAAGACAGAAAAATATATCCAAAACTATAAAATGATAATCAAATACGATATATTATTTAATATACTGAATTTGATACAAAACAATTAAAAAACTACTCCATTAAATATAATATTAATTATGCTACTTTTAATATATTTGATTTCCTTCCAAACCGACAAGTAAATGACCCCTTATGGTATTTTGATTAACGAAAGAATCCAAGCAAAATATTTTCTATTAAAAGATGGAAATGATTTTTTTCTCAATCATCAATAAGACTGATTTTTTTCACCTACTATATACTTTTTGATATCACTAACTCCAAGCAATACAATAATAGTTATATATTATTTTAATCTTTAATATTAAAATATTTCATCCAATAGAACACATTATTGTCGGTGAACAATTGGAATGCCCTTCAAGAGAGGGAAGTAAGTAGCATTATTTTGTATCGTTAGAAAAGTTAGAGTGACGTAGACATCAATTTTTTCCATTTTTGTAATATGCTTCTTCTTTTTTCGAATCATGACTTTGGAAATATTTTTTATTGAGAGCGTTACCTTTTAATGGATCATGCAGTACTTTATTTGAATTTGGTTGAAAACAAAAAAATATGTGTTTTCTTTAGAAATAAGGATAAAAAATACATCTAATTTTTTTTTATTTTCATATCTAAATTATTAATTTCATACTTAAACTATCACTTATTAGTTTGAGAAACACATCTCTCATCATGATGTGTGTAATCTACTCTCTTTTATTTTTAAAAAAATAGCACATGACAAAACAATCCACGCTGACAAAAATGAAATAAATAATTAGTATTAGTTAAAGTTAAAAGATTAAAGTATTACTATTTCCAAAAAAATATAAAATAAAATGTAAAATATTTTTCTAATTCCAACACTTTCTCTGACAGTATCCCCGCCCAATTTTTATTTATTTATTTTTTTAAAATTTCTTTTGTAAAAGTTTTTTTTTTCATTTGAGCGACGGGTGGGTCTAGGGGTGTGCAAAAACCGAACCGACCGATAAACCGAACCGATAAAAGTGTTATTGGTTTATTGTTATTGGGGTATTGGGTTAACGGATTTTTAATGGTTTTATAAAAAAAAATTATTGGGTTATAGGTTTGGTATTGATTTTTAATATTGGGTTACTGGGTAAACCGATAACCCATTAAGACTAGTAATTTACTACTTTTACTTGTACATAAATATTATATATTAATCTCAATATCTTACTAGTTATTATATTTGTCTTTTAGCATTCAATTCACACTTCACAATGACTTTGAGTTCACAATTTCATATTATACAAAACGTTAAAATATAAAGTAAGAACCATATTCTTCTTCATTTCTCTTTGTGTTACACTTGTATAGTTCTTTTCATGTTTTTTTTTAAATTTTTGTTTCTATTTTATGAGCATTTGTAAGGTTACATTATTGTGTTTTCGCATCAAATTTATTAGAAAAGTCATATTCTTATTTTATAAGTATTCTCTTATTGATTAAACCGAAAACCAAACCGTTAAGGACCAAAACCGATAAACCAAAAATCGATAAAAAATATCTTATTGGTTTGATTATTGGTTTAACATATTTAAAAATTGAAAACTGATAAATTGAATCAATAATACTTAAACCAAATCGAACCGACCGATGCCCCACCTAAGTTTTCTTTTTTCTCAAAAACAACCATGTTCAAGTTTGCTTGTACCCAAGTTCAAAGGATGAAGGGTCAAAGTTTGATGTTACTGCAACAAAAAATATTTAGTGGGCAATAAATTTTATAAGTAATAATTGAGTTGATATCATTATATTTAAAGTTGTTAAAGTATTTAATCATATTTATATAGAGTGTTGGTTATAAATTTTTATATTTATTTTTGTTGCTAAATATAATAGAATGGTTATAATATTATTATTATATTATTACCGCAAAATAATTACTGTATTTTTTTTTATTTGTTATAGTATTGCGTAGCATGTTACCGTTATGGGTATCACTCATTTTTTTGGTTATTGAACTTATTATTGTATTGATGAAGAAAATTCTTATATCATAAATTTCAACATTAAAGAATAGAGAAAATAAGCATAATGTGAAAATGTTATCAATTGAAGAAAGAAGATTCAAGACATTAAAAATAATGAGTAATCTATGTGACCTTCATAAATTTCATTGAATATTATTAAAGTATATAAGATATTACACATCTATATTAGATGTTTAGTGAAAAAAATTCCTAACACATGGGACATGGGGCAATGACGAAATATATATTCCAGTATAACTGGATGCAAGTATGCCACCCAGGGGCGGATCTATAGGTACCGTGGGGTGCCACGGCACCCACTGATCTCGGATTTTTTTTTTTATGTATATGTATACATGTATAAGAAACTTAATATATATTGTCTTTGTCACCCACAAAACGCTATGGTGAGCAGTTCAATTGGCAAAGCAGACAGTTTGTCACACGGGCAGCGCAGGTTCTAACCTCGTCAGTAGAATTATTAATTTTTGGAAGCTTTTTTTTTTTTTGTTTGGTCATTTTTATTAATGTGTGAAGGGTTTTTTTTCCCTTCCATTCATTCTTATTTATTTACTAGTAATTTTTATTAATTTAAATTGACTCCTATTCACAATAATTAATTCTTAAGTTATTTTACTTTCTCTTTCACTAATTATTAATCTCTTGATATGAGTGTCACATATTTATTCTTTATCAATTAATGAGTAATGAATTATGAACGTGACATAAATATTATTAAGAATATATTTAAATAGTAGTTTTAAAAAATATAAGTTTTAAAAATGATGAATATTATTATTAGAGTTCTTTTAATTTGAAGGTTCTTTTGATCTTCACCAACGTTCTTGCTAAGTAAGATGACTAGATTGAAATTAAAATTTGTATTCTCTTTGTTATATATCTGCAACAACACATAAAGTCAATGGAATATGGATATATTAAGTTAACAATGTTAGATAGTTTATACAAGCTCAAATTTTAGTGTGAAAAATCTCTTTTTTTTCCTCAAAGTTTCAGCGAATAAGACCACTAATTCCTACAAAAAAAAAATTGAATTATTTAGTTTGCTCTAATCTCATAATATCTAAAAGAAAATATTACTAGCATGCATGTTTAATCGATTTATTTATAAAAATTGAAAAAAGATAAATAACTCGATTGTAACCCAAAATTAAAGCAACCGACCCGCTTATCTTACTTGAACAATGTGGTACCCAAGACCTCCAAATCCTAGATCCGCCTCTGATGCAACCTATATTCGATTTTAATAGTGGCCTTCGTTCACTTTTAATTTAGCAAGAAGTTATTTTCTTAAGCGTGGCCTTCGTTCACTTTTAATTGTTATAAAAAAAATTTAGAGTTAAACAATAATAATTTTGACTAACATTTTTTGATGTATCTTTTCATCATAGTGATATGCAAACAATTGGAATTTATAGTACTTTTAGTATAATTTTTGAATATATAATTTTTTTTTAAATATCAAATTAATATAATCTAATTCAATTTTAAAAAATTAATCAAATTAACTTTCAAAAAGTTTAACATGATAATTAAAAGTGGCTGAGAGAGTAATAGACGGAAATGGCTTTTTGCACTTGGGAATAAATAAAGTGGCAGTAGGGTCGTAAACGATTTGCTTTAACCAGAAATAAATATAAAGAAAAAGGAGGAGGATTTGCTTTGGATTTTTGAAAGTTAGGAAATACTCCTCTTGTCACTAATTACTTGTCCACTTTTAAATTGACACATCTATTAAGAAAGCAATAATTGACATAGTAGATTTACCATTTTACTCCTATTAATTATGTGAATTAAAAACTTAAGATTTTCAAGAAGTTCAACATTTTTTAAAATAATTAATTGAGCATATAATGAATACATTTTTTTTTATTATTTTTTAATTTGTCAAAATGAATAAGTAATTAAAATAACTAAAAAAGAAATTAGAAATTAGATACAGAGGGAGTAGATGATTGGTGACAAAAAGATGGAAAACAACAAATAAAGTTGGTAAGGTGTAACGTAAATGAGTGTGGGATGAGTAGCAGTGACATAATAAAGCCTTTATGCGACTGCCTGCCTAAACCATACACGCATGTCATTGGCCCCATTGAAAGACATCCTCCAACTGTTTTATGTTTACTTATTATTATTAGTATATTCCTATTCAAAATTAGTTATAATTGTCATGATACTACTACGCTATTTTTACTATTTTAATTTATTTGTCATATTTTAATTTAATATAAGTTATAAAAATAAAAAATACTTTTAAAATTAAAGTAGAGTAAATTGAAGGCATAATAAATAAATATGACCCTTAACTTGACTTCAACGGACAGCTATGCCCTCCAACTTTGAGTGTACACAAGTAAACACTTAAACTTGTATAAAATTGAACAAGTAGACATACGTGTCCTACATGACATAATACACGTAGGACGCCACGTAGGACACAAAATTGTCATGTAGGACGAATGAGTCAATTTGCTCAATTTATACAAGTTTAAGTGCATATTTGTGCACATTCAAAGTTAAAGGTCATAGTTGTCAACTGACGCCAAGTTAAGGGTCATATTTATATATTATGCCTTAAATTAAAACGAATGAAGTACTATATTATTTTATGGGTAAATAGTTTTGATAAGTGTTTATGCTCCTAGATGTTTTGATGATCTCCTCACAAGTGTAGGGACCTAGTCCTCTGCAGAGTATGAAAACTCGTCCAGTTGTCAAAGTGTTGTACAACTATAAAAGTTGTCTGCGTCAGAAAGTTGGTGAAAGCTGCAGAGTACTCCACCAATCAGAAGCGAGGAGGTTGCTTGTACTTTGGATAATAATTCTTCATGTCTAAATATATCCAAGAACAAACAACAATATTATTCATTCATTCAAAGAAGAAACTTTCAAGCTTCATATTAGCAAGAGAACCGATAGAATCGTCATTAATGCTTTCTGTGTCGGTTACTTTTATTTGCTTGTAAAAAGTGCTTACATTGTAGGATTCGTTTCGTTGTGATAAGAAACTTTTCAACTTGTGTGAATCATTGTAAGTTCCTAGTTAGGGATAACTTGGGTTCTTACTCTAAATCTATATTAGTCAGGGTTGGATTAATATAGTGGGTAGTGTTGTATCTACTCTAGCTCGTCTGAGTAATAGGAGGTGTTACTTAGAGTTGGGATTAGCAGGCTAATCTCAGTTTGTAACTGACTTTTACTTTTGTTTGTGAAGATTAGTGAAAACCAGTTCTAAAAGTCCTGGTAGGCCAGGTCGTGGTTTTACTCCCTTGAGCAAGGAGGTTTTCACGTAAACTATCGTGTAAATCTTTACCTTTCAGCACTTGTTCTTTACTGTCTTAGTTCTTACTGTGCTGAGGACCTGATTCCATTGACACTTGTGGACGCATACATTCCAACAAGTGGTATCAGAGTTTGTCTTTTCTCTTTAGTTAACACCAAGAAAAGAAAAGATCCTGATGGAATGGCCGCTCCACCTAACATGGAGGAAGGACAATCTTCGACCAGACCACCTCGATTCAATGAGCAGTATTATGGATGGTGGAAAAATCGTATGCATGATTATATCAATGCAGAGGACACTGAGTTGTGGGACATCATTCTTGATGGTCCTTACATTTCAGTCAATGAAATGAAAGATGGAGAAACCACCACTACTATGGTAAAAACAAGAAAAGAATACAATGAAGTTGATAGGAAGAAGATTGAAAAGAACTACAAAGCCAAGAAGATCCTAGTGTGTGGGATTGGAGCGGATGAGTATAACAGAATCTCTGCTTGTGAGACAGCCAAAGAAATTTGGAATTGTCTTGAAACAACTCATGAAGGGACCAAACGATTTAAGGAGTCAAAGGTTGACATGCTTACCACCCAATACGAGAATTTCGTTATGAAGGAAGGTGAAACCATATTTGAAATTAACTTTCGCTTCACCTCGGGTGAGCCTATTTCCACTTACAAGCAGGTTCACAAAATTCTTAAGGTGCTTTCCAACTCTTGGGAAAGCAAGGTGAATGTTATAGTAGAGGCAAATGACTTGATGACTCTGCCCATGGACGAGCTGATTGGAAATCTTCAGACGTACGAGCTGAATAAGAAGTAGGGAACTAACGTGAAAGAAGGGAAAAAAGAAAAATCCATTGCCCTAAAAACCTCTAAAAATGAAGTAGGGGATGAGGAAGACGAAATGGCCTACATCACCCGACGATTTCAGAAGATTATCAAAAGGCAGGGAGTTTTTCAGAAGAAGGCTTCCAGCGGCAGAACAACCACTGCAAATGATATGTGTCACAAGTGTAGCAGACCTGGTCACTTCATGAGAGACTGCCCCAGTCAGAAGCAAGAAACTCATGACACCAGACCTCGTAAGAGGGACCTGGTCCCACACCATGCTCGGAGAAAGGCTCATGCTGATCAACTGGTAAGAAAATCCTTGGTTGTTTGGGAAAATGATTCAAGTGAGTCAGAAGAAGATAGAGAAAGTCATGAAGATATTTCAATGATGGCTATTGAAGATGATGAAAATGTCTTCAATTCCATTTTCTCTTTAATGGCTAAATCCTATGATGAAGAGGATCAAAATGAGGTAACTCTTTTCGATCTTAAAGATGATTTAGACTCTCTTCCCATTAAAAATTTGAGAAAACTTGATGCTCTATTAATTGACTCAGTTGATGAACTGACCTTTGAAAATTTAATGATAAGTGAAAAGCTGAGTCTGTGTGAAGATGAAAACTCGATTCTTAATGCTCAAATGTCTGAACTGAGTATCAGGATAGGTATCCTCAAGACTGATAGTATGGAACTCAGTGAGGGACCTGGTACCAGTAAAGGGGGGAAGTGAAAACTCAGTGACTTTGAGGTTAAACTAGAAGAAAAACTTCAGACCTATGAGTCCAAGTTAGTTGCCTCCTTAGAAAGAAACTCTTGGCTAATGAAGGATCTATGTAAGATCAAGGAAGAACTGAACCACTCTCTAAAATGGACTGACTCATCTAAAATTCTCACGAACTTAGCAAGTCAACAGTTCAAAAGAAGAAAGAGATTAGGTTGTAGACAGATAGAGCATCCTTACAATCCACATAGTAAATATGTATCTATCTCAAACAACCTCTTGTGTACCCATTGTGGTAAAAATGGTCATCTGAAAGAGAAGTGTGAGAAGCTGATGAGAGTAAAAGAAAGTCAGGAGAAGTTTCTTAAGTCAAGAAAAGTTGTTAAGAAAAGGAAAAGGGTACCTGGTCCCCGTTACCATTTCACTAAGAACACTTTCCCCCCCGGACATGAAGGTTTCTTATTAAGCCTTTTGATAGTTATTGGGAACTCCGTTTGAAATGGGTTCCTAAATCTAATAAGTGATTCTTGTGCAGAAGAGAGAAAGGAGTCAGTGTAGGTACATGGACAGTGGATGCTCAAGGCATATGACTGAAAATACTTTGAACTTCCTCTCTTTGAAAGCACACCAGGGTGGTGGTGTGTCATTTGGTGGTGGAAAGAGAGGTTTTATTCTTGGTATTGGCATGATAGGGAGATCTGCTGATAATTCTATAGATAATGTAAACTATGTGGATGGTTTGAAATACAATCTCTTGAGTGTATCTCAAATCTGTGACAAGGGAAATGAGGTCAAGTTCATGGCTGATAAATGTTTGTTACAAACTGTGCAACCAAGAAAATTGTGATGCCTGCAAAAAGAGTCAAAAATATGTACATTGTTGATCTTGATTCTATTGAAGGGGACAACCTTTCATGTCTGAGTGCTCAAGCTGACGATGCAAATCTATGGCATCGATTACTAGGTCGTGTAAGTTCCTCTCTACTTAACAAGCTGGTTGCAGGGGACTTGGTCCGCATATTACCAAAGCTGAAATTTTTAAATGATAAAGTATGTGATGCCTGTGCAAGAGGGAAACAAACACGGTCATCCTTCAAGGCTAAGAAGGGAGTGAGCACAACCAGACCTTTAGAGCTTCTCCACATGGATCTATGTGGACTTGTCAGAATTCAAAGCAGAGGAGGTAAAAAGTATATTCTTGTAGTTGTCGATGATTTATCCAGGTACACCTGGAATATGTTTTTGAGGAAAAAGGACGAGACTGTTGGAATTCTGATCACCTTTGCCAAAGCTATTCAACTGAAGGTCAACTCCAAAATTGCTAGTATCCGGTCTGATCATGGCACAGAAGTTGAAAACTCTCTTTTTGAAAGTTTGTATGCTGAAAACGGAATCAATCACAACTTCTCTACACCAAGAACTTCTCAGCTAAATGGAGTGGTTAAAAGAAAGAACAAGAATTGGTTGATATTGCAAGAACTATGCTAATTGACTTAGGGCTTGCTATGAATTTCTAGGCTGAAGCTGTCAACACTGCATGCTATGTGACTAACAGGTGCCTCATCAGATCTGTCATCAAGAAGACCCCCTAAGAGCTGTTGAACAACAAAAAACCTTCTATTGCACACTTCAAACCTTTTGGTTGCAAGTTCTTTGTGTTGAACAATGGAAAGGATGACCTAGGGAAATTTGATGCTAGAAGTGATGAGGGTGTATTTGTCGGTTATTCATCGACAAGCAAGGCATACAGAGTGTTTAACAAAAGAACCCTTTTGTATTGAAGAAAGTATGCATGTCAAGTTTGATGAATCAGGAACACTGAATGATCATGATGAAGACTATGAGCTTAAAGAGCAGGCAGGCCAGTACAGAAATGATCAGACTACACAAGGAGAGGAATCTAGTGCTTCAGGAGAACCTGGTCCCTCAGATCCATTACAAAATGCTTTACCTCCAAATCCTGATGAAAGTGAAGGTGATTCCGATGCTGACAGAGAGGAAGAAATTACCAGGAAGTCTGGATGGAAACATCAATCCTCTCATCCACTAGACAATCTCATTTCCCCTCTTGATTCTGGAATTTAAACCAGATCAAAATTAAGAAATCTGGCAGCATTTTCAGCATTTATATCAACCATTGAGCCTAAAAACATCAAAGAAGCTATCCAGGATGCAGACTGGGTAATCTCAATGCAGGAGGAACTTCATCAGTTTGAAAGAAGCAAAGTGTGGCACCTGGTCCCCAGACCAGCGGACAGAACTATTATTGGGACCAGATGGGTGTTCAGAAACAAACTTGATGAGCATGGAACCATTACAAGAAACAAGTCAAGGCTTGTGGTCCAAGGGTCCAACCAAGAAGAAGGAATTGATTATGATGAGACCTTTGCTCCTGTAGCCAGAATGGAAGCCACCAGGATCTTAATAACATTTGTCACTCACATGGAATTCAAATTGTTTCAAATGGATATCAAGAGTGCTTTCTTGAATGGAAATCTGAAGGAAGAAGTATATGTTAAACAGCCCCCAGGCTTTGAAGATGCAGACTTACCCAATCATGTGCTAAAATTTGACAAGGCTTTGTATGGGTTAAAACAGGCTCCCAGAGCTTGATATGAACGCATGTCAAAGTTTTTCCTCACCAATGGGTTCAAGAGAGGTAAAATTGATAAATTGTTAATTGTGCAGGTATATGTGTTTGATATCATATTTGGAGCCACTTCAGACTCACTGTGCAAAAAGTTTGCTGATTTGATGAGTAGCGAGTTCAAAATGAGCATATGGGGGAACTCACGTTCTTTCTAGGCTTGCAGATCAAACAGTCCTCTCAAGGCACTTCAATATGCCAAGAGAAGTACATCAAAGAGCTACTCAAGAAATTCAATCTACTCGAAGCAAATGTGTTGGACACTCCTATGAGCACAAGTGTGAAACTTGATATTGATGAAGATGGTGTGGAGGTAAATCAGACCATGTACAGGGGAATCATTGGGTCATTTATGTACCTTACTGCAAGCAGGCCAGATATAGTGTTCAGCGTAGGGATGTGTGCAAGGTTTCAAGCAGCACCAAAAGAGTCTCACATGAAGGCAACCAAACGTATCCTGAGATACTTGAAGGGAACTCAGGACCTGGTCCTCTTCTACCCTACTGGTGACTCTTTTGATCTTATAGGTTGTGTTGATGCTGATTATGCAGGTTTTCTGGTTGATCGAAAAAGCACATCAGGCATGGCACACTTCCTAGGATCAACTTTAATTTCATGGGGAACAAAGAAGCAGAATTATGTGGCATTGTCTACTACTGCAGAGGCAGAGTATGTGGCTGCTACTTCATGTTGTGCACAACTACTGTGGATTAAGCAGCAGCTGAAAGATTTTGGTGTACTCACAGACACTATTCCTCTCATTTGTGATAACACTAATGCCATGAACATGGCCAAAAATCTTGCCTAGCACAAAAGGACAAAGCACATAGATGTGAGGCATCACTTTCTAAGAGACAATGTTAAAAAGCAAAATGTGGTGATGAAGTTCTACAAAATTGAAAATCAGCTGGCTGATATCTTTACAAAGGCACTGAGTAAAGAATGTTTCATTAAAAACAGGATGAGGCTGGGGATGCACAAGATTACATGATTTCTTGACAAGTTTGCACAAAAATCTTCTATTTTGATTATGTTACGGAGGGCAGGTATCTATACTTGTTTTAATGCTTGTCACTTAAGAATTCACTTCTAGTACCTTAATGCAGGTATACACTCATGGTGTGTCTAGCTGAAGGGAAGATTAAATCATAAAGGCAGGGTTGCACACTGAAAAGGGGACCTGGTCCTCCAGAGGTTAGTATCACTTACGCTACACTGTCCATATGTCAACATCACGCCACGTGTCCCTCGCCCATTCATCGCGTCAGTTTAAGATGTCTTTTTGCTTTTAAACCAAAGGTCACTACTGTTGGGGACACGATTTATCTTTGGTTTTAAATACTACTTCTCTTAGTGAATTAATTATAAAATCTCTTCAAACAATTCTTCTTGAAATTCACTAATCCCCTCTCCAAAACTTTTTTCTCTTTCTCTCAAAATGTTTAACTCTAATTCTTTTTCAAAGATCCTTATCTCCCAAGAAGTTGAAAACCCTAGTTCATTCAACTTCTCCTTTCCTACTCCAGAAGGCAGCAAAGAAATCTCATGTGAAAAGGGAGAAAGTTAGAAAACAGGTGGCTGAAAATTAAAACCCTTAAAGGGACCAGGTCCTAGGGTGCAAAAACAAAGTGAAGAAAAGGAAATGACAAGGGAGGAGCGGATAACGGCAATGGAGAACCAAAAGGTTTTGAATGGCAGAGTATTTGACCCTGACATTCTAACCAAATTTGGCACGTCAATTTTTTTTGTTGTCTCCATTCAAGTTTGGAACCATCTTTTTGAACCACCAGTTTTGTACTTGCACGAACTTGACGTGCATGAATTTTTCTACAAATTGGAAATTCTGGAAAGTGGTGGAATCGCGACTACTATCAGGAATGTTGAAACATGTCTGGATGAAGAATTATTGGAGATCAACCTTCCTGCCATTATGATGGAATGTGAGTGTGTTGAAGGAAAAGTTATGGGCAGATCTCAAGTGACAAATGTTCTAGAGTAGCAGGTTGCTCTTAAACGGGAAGTAACTGATCTCACTAGGATTCTGAATGAGTAGAAGGTTGAAATCGCTAAACTGAAGTCTGAATTACAGAAGGCGGTTTCGAGGGGACCTGGTACCAGTGATGGAAATGTGCAGGTGTTGCAAAAGTTGAGGGATGAGAATACAATACTGTTGAAGACAAATGCCTTACTCAGTGAGGAAGTTAATGCTCTCAACATGCAGCTTATCAAGGCTCATGAGGATGCAAATGAGTGTATGTCTCTGTTTATGCGCATCCTCAATCCCCTTTCCCTTCCGTCCTAAAAGTGTCTTGTTTCCCTAGTTTCCCTCTTTCTTCTTCGATCCTGATTAAAAATCTCGTGGCATTATGTTTTGACAATTTATAATGATTAGTGTTTGTGGTCTAATGCTATTTATGTTTCTGCCCTGTTCATGTGTGGTTTAATATTCTCTTTATGCTTACATACATGTTCTATGTGGCCCAAGGCCCTGAATTCTTTATTGCCTTGCATTTAACTTGAATATGTTTACTGCTTCACCTTTTGAATGATGTCATAAGGGGAAAGTTTTGTTGCAATTGGCTAAGGGATTAAGGGGGAATTGATTTGCAATTGGCTAAGGGATTAAGGGGGAATTGATTAACGGGGAATACCAGTTCCCGGGGAACTGATTAAGGGGGAATATCAGTTCCCATACACTGTTATTTGAATGAATGTTATAGCACTCACGAGATGAGATATGCAGGTTTTTTGTCATCATCTTTCTATGTCGGTTGCTTTTATTTGCTTGTAAAAAGTGCTTACATTGTAGGATTCATTTTGTTGTGATAAGAAACGTTTCAACTTGTGTGAATCATTGTAATTTCCTATTTAGGGATAACTTGGGTTCTTACTCTAAATCTATATTAGTCAGGGTTGGATTAATATAATGGGTAGTATTGTATCTACTCTAGCTCATCTGAGTAATAGGAGGTGTTACTTAGAGTAGGGATTAGAAGGCTAATCTCAGTTTGTAACTGGCCTCTACTTTTGCTTGTGAAGATTAGTGAAAAGCAGTTCTAAAAGTCCTGGCAGGCCAGGTCGTGGTTTTACTCCCTTGAGCAAGGAGGTTTCCACGCAAACTATCATGTCAATCTTTACCTCAACACTTGTTCTTTACTGTCTTAGTTCTTACTGTGCTGAGGACCTGATCCCATTGACACTGGTGGACGCATACATTCCAACAGGTTTCGTCATAGAATGTGGAGACTTCAATTAATTTTTATTTGAAATCACTATTTGTATATAAAATTTGCACAAATTCTCCAAAAAGTAGCGCACATTCTAAATTGTGATTCTAATTTATTTTAAAAAAAATATAAAACTTGACTCATAAAATTATATTTGGTAATTAAAACACCATTTTAAATTATGTAAAATCCTCTGCTCAATGTGAATAAATTATTTATTCATGTGAAGTGACTATATACAACTACTTATTACTATTATTGAATTTTTAGGCAAGTGAATCTTTGTAAAAAAATAAATATGTGCATTTGAAAACTTGTAAAATCATGTCATCATAACCATTTACTTATAAAAAACAAGGAAATATGCAATTTATTAATGTGGTACCTTAGGACACCTTGTTTATGAACTAAGATTTGTCCACTTGGTGTATAGAATTCCAAAGAGATTGGATAGTTATCACAAATTAGAGTATTTTTATATTTATGAAAAAAAAATATAATTCAAAAATTCAAAAAACATTAAAATTTTAATTTTATAATCAACTTAATTTAAAATCATGTCCAAGCAAATCCTTGATAGTCGAATGAGTTTAACATGAATATACATATTCCTTACAAAATTGTTACCCAAATACAACAGAAAAGTAGCAATTATTTTAAACTAATTACATGTATTAGATACTCAAAGCCACCCGTCCTTAAATTCCAAGATTTATTATCAACGTACATAGCTTGAATTAGTATAACTTTAATAATAGGTAAGAGGGTATATGTCACGCCCCAAGCCTACACCTTGGGTGTGACTGGCACTTGAGAGCCATTTCTTTCCCCAAGCTAACATTTGGCTTGGCTTACTTACTCAGCGGAAGACTTAATTCAACAAAGACAAGTCTATGTAATAAACTGGAATGTTATAATGGAACATTCAACTTGTCCATTAAGGCAAACTGAAGTCTTAACATAAGATAATGACAATGAAAAGACTAAAGAACTAACTTATGACTGTCTATGAAGCCTCTAAAACAACTGAGATGGATGTCGGGACAAATCCCACAACATCCTAATGAACTAATAAAATAATTGAAAGAAATAAAAAGAAGTCCTCCGGAATGCAAGGAGGCTCAACAACTGACTCTGGAGTGCTCACTGGATCAACGATGCGCTGGATGCAGTGGCGGAGCCACCTTAGAATAAGGGGGTTCATCCGAACCCCCTTCGGCGAAAAATTATATGATTTATACATGGTTAAAATATTTTTTTAAGTATATATAGTAGATGTCGAACCCCCTTCGACTACTTCGTGTGTCTATTTTTTTAGATTTTGAACACCCTTATTAAAAATCCTGGCTCCGCCACTAACTGGATGCCGATCCTAGTTACCTGTGTATGCATCATAATAAGATGCAGGCCAACTGGCATCAGTACATTGAATGTACGAGTATGCGAGTTGGAATGCTAAACACAACATAGGCTTGAAAGGAAATCTGGAGAACTTACCTGGCTCAACTCAACTCAACATAACTGAACTCATTTCAATATAAAGCAGTTTAAAACAAGTGCAATATAAATAAAAGTTGTTTAAAAACATGATTTCAACTCTATGTGTATGCAAAGGTACGTATAACTCTGAGATGTATGTAAAAATATAAATAAACTGTGTATTTAAGAATACAATTATTTATGTGGGAGTTTCTCTAACCGACAACCATCATGTAAGAGCTATTGTGATGGTACATTGTTTTGCCTCACGCTGCCAAGGCCGTCATATACCTTGCCGAGGGTATTGAACCTGAACTACTAAGTGGATCCACTAGTCTATGCTTAAAAACACTAAAGAAATCATCTAAAAGGTATGACCCTTTTATACCCATGATAGCTACATGGTTTATGGGGGCTGTCAGTTGTCTGAACTCTCCCCCATATCGGTGCTCAATACTACTCCCAAAAATATGATATTAGATCTTATGTTCAAAACATACTTCTTTCTATGATTTGATATTAGTGCTCAAAAACTTAGCTCAAAGGCTATCATGGAAATCAAAGTTTCCTCTCTTGCTTCATTTAGAAAGCGATTACTCTTTTCTGAAAAAACTAGCCCGAAGGCTCTTTGGAAATCGAGGTTTCCTTTCTTGTTTAGATGTGAAAATATTTTAAACCCTTTGGGAATACATAGTCCCCATATATTTTGAATAAATGAACTACAAACTTTACTCTTTAATCTTTACTCAACTTGAACTTTAAGTCTTAAAACAAAGTAAAAACATTTGGAAAAGACTTTTGGAAAACTCTAAGAACTTCCCTTGACTTGACTCTTACTTCTCTTGACTTTGATCTCAATTTTCCTTGAATTTAATTATGGATTCAAGGTTCATGATATCATGTTTATGGATGATTTCATGATGTTTAGATGTACCTTAGAGTGTTGGAAACAACTAGAAAACATAGGTACATTGCTAAGGAACAAGTACTAAAAGGTGGAGAACAAATGGGGAGAACTGGCGTACCTGGCGCTCTGAGAGGAGCGGGGCGCCAGAGGGAAAAGATCAGAGACTGCCCTGGGGCGTGCTGACTGGCTCATCGCCCCAAGGGGTAAACTTCAAAGAACCTTTTGGGGCGTGCTGGCTGGCGCGACACCCCACCCTTTTCCCCTGGCATTTGACGACTTTTCTTGTTTGTTTTTCAACTCTAAACCCTCTAAACTTCAATGGTTCTTTACCCAAACACTTGGAATCGTTTATAATCTTAATATACATAATATTCTACTCAACAACACAACTAAAAACATGAATCAATCTCAAGAAAATTTCCATTAACACAACCCACAAGAATTCAACGAATTTCATCAAGAACTCAAGGATTTACTTTCAAATCTAATAACTTCGTTGAAATTGAATAATGATTGGTGCGTGGGTGAACTAACCCAATGCTATGTGATCTCACATACCTTATAGGGATCACCCCCGACGAAATCCACAAGCTAAACTCGACAATCTTAATGAATATTGCTTCTCTTCTCCTTTCTCCTCTTCTTTTCTCTTTTCTCCAAGCCCTAGCGTATTTTGGTAAAAGCGCAAACTAATCTAATTCTGATTAGACCCTAACTTAATTACCAAAAATGAAATAAAATAATTGGGCAAGGAAAAGACCAAACTACCCTTTCAAAATCCGGATTGGACTTTCCTTATCCCAACAGTCCAACTTCCAAAGGACAAAACTCACCCATACGAACTCGGAATAATGCAAACTCAGCGGCGTTGGAAAGATCATTCCATGAGATTTCCTACCATATCTAGAAGTACCTCTAACTCATCCTGAGCTAGAAATTATGGCCGTTTGAAGTTGGCCAAAACTCAACTTATTCTAACTTTAACAAAATTTCCAGATTTTCATTCTTTCCAAAAATGAGTATTTTCAATTATTAGCTTCTTCCTAGTTATTTCAAATTGCGAGATGTTACAATATCCCCCCCTTGGAAATATTCGTCCTTGAATGAGATTACTCTTACTAGGCTAAGGGTGTAACATGCAACGTTCAGTTCAAGCACCCACAAGCTAATGCAAAACAACATGCCAACTTATAAATAAATACTAAGGAAGGATTAGTACCTTAATTCAGAACTTCTCCGGATTCGAAGAGATGTGGATATCTCTTCTTCATATCCTCCCCAGCTTTCCAAGTAGCTTTTTCAACAAATTGGTTCCTCCAAAGGACTTTGACTGATGCTACCTCTTTTGTTCTCAACTTGCGAACTTGGCGATCTAGAATTTGAACCGGAATCTCTTCATAAGATAAACAATCCTTGATCTCAATATCTTCAATTGGTATGATCAATGAAGGATCACCCATGCACTTCTTCAACATAGAGATGTGAAACATCGGATGAACCACAGCTAACTCTTGTGGTAGCTCCAACTCATAAGCTACATCGATAATCCTCTTTGATATTCGATAAGGTCCAATATACCGGGTACTAAGTTTTCCCTTCTTACCAAACCTCATAACACCCTTTATGGGTGAAACTTTAAGATATACACAATCATCTACTTCAAACTCTAACTCCCTTCTCTTAACATCAGTGTAGATTTCTGATGACTTTGCGCCATTTTCAACCTCTCTTGAATCACTTTCACATTCTCCATAGCTTGATGAACCAAATCTGGTCCTATCAACCCTATTTCAACAACTTCAAACCATCCAATAGGAGATCTGCATCTTCTCTCATAAAAAGCTTCATAAGGAGCCATTTGGATGCTCTAGTGGTAACTATTGTTGTAAGCAAACTCAATGAGAGGTAGGTGATCATCCCAATTCCCTTTGAAATCAATCACACAAGCCCTCAATATATCTTGTAAGGTCTGAATAGTGCACTCTGCTTGTCCATCTGTCTGAGGATGAAAGGCAGTACTTAAGTTCACTTTTGAACCCAAGCCTTTTTGGAATGACTTCCAAAACTGTGCAGTAAATTGCGCACCTCTATATGAAATAATGGATACCGGAACCCCATGAAGTCTTACCACCTCTTGAAGATACAACTTAGCATAATCTTCTGCTGAATGAGTAGTCTTTATCGGCAAAAAATGGGCTGATTTTGTCATTCTGTCGACAATCACCCAAATAGAATCATGATGCCTGCGATACCTTGGTAAACCTGTGATGAAATCCATATTAATCATCTCCCACATCCATTTCGGAAGTTCTATATTCTGAGCCAAACCATCGGGCCTTTAGTGCTCTACTTTAACTTGTTGGCAATTTGGGCACTTATCAATAAATTCTGCAATGCCCTTCTTCATACTATTCCACCAATACACCTCTCTCAAATCACGATACATCTTTGTGGAACTCGAATGAATGGAATATCTGGAGCTATGAGCTTCCTCCATGATCCTCTCTTGGAGTTCATCCACCATTGGTACACACAACCTACCTTGATATCTGAATACTCCATCTCCCCCTTGTTCAAAATCTAATATTTTTTGCTTATGAACATTTACCTTCAATTCAAGCAAAATAGGATCTTGGTCTTGCTTTTCTTTTACTTATGCCATTCATCACCACTACTCCTCCTTATGTGGAATCCATTAGTCGGACTCATAAGCGTGCAAGTCTATGCACATCTTTCGCCAATTCTCTTTTGTTCCTCAACATGGGCGGTACTACCCATAGACAATCTGCTTAAGGCATCAGCAACAACATTAGCCTTACCTGAGTGATAAATAATACTTATGTTATAATCCTTGAGTAATTCCAACCACCTCTTTTGTCTGAGATTAAGCTCTTTCTGAGTGAACACATACTGAAGACTCTTGTGATCATTGAATACATCTACATGAACACCATAGAAATAATGACACCATATCTTCAAAGCAATTACTACAACAGTTGAAGATGTGGTCAAAGGGGATGAAATAGATGAAAATCCATCGACAAACCTTATATAATATCCAGCCAATCCTAAGAAACTCCTAATATCAGTAGAAGATATGGGTCTAGGCCAATTCTGCAAAGCCTCTATCTTTTGGGTATCAACACTAATTCCATCACCGGAAACTATGTGGCCCAAGAACGCCACAGACTCAATCCAAAACTCACATTTAGAGAACTTAGCATATAACTCCTTCCCTTTCAAAGTTTGAAGAACTTTTCTGAGATACTAGGATGATCTTCTTCATTTCTTGAATAGATTAGTATGTCATCAATAGAGATGATAACCAACATATCTAAATAAGGTTTGAAAACTCCATTCATAAGCTACATGAATACTATAGGCGCATTAGTTAAACCGGATGACATGACCAAAAACTCATAGTGACCATAACGGATCCTGAATATTGTCTTGGGAATGTAACATTCCCTTACTTTCAACTGATGGTAGCTAGATTTGAGGTCTATTTTTGAAAAACAAGAAGCACCCTGAAGCTGATCGAAAATATCATCAATTCTCGGAAGAGGATACTTATTCTTGATGGTAACCTTGTTCAATTCGAGGTAATCTATACACATCCTAAGGGAACCATTTTCTTTCTCACAAATAAGACCGGAGCTCCCCAAGGTGAGACACTTGGTCGAATAAAACCTTTCTCTAAAAGATCTTTCAATTGTTCTTTAAGCTCTTTCAACTCTGTTGGTGCCATTCTATATGGAGAAATAGAGATAGGACGAGTATCGGGAAGAATGTTTATGCCAAAGTCTATTTCTCTCTTAGGAGGGACTCCAGGTAGATCATCTGGAAAAGCTTCTAGAAACTCTTTTACTATAGGAACTGACTGGATATGAGGTATCTCAACACTAGAGTCATTAACTCGGACTAAATGATAGACACACCCCTTGGAAACTAACTTTCTTGCCTTAAGGTACGAAATAAAAATACCCTTAGGAACTGTTGAACTGCTCTTCAACTCTATAACTGGTTCACTGGAAGCTGGAACTTGACTACTCGAGTTCTACAATCTATTGATGCATAACAGGCATGAAGCCAGTCCATACCTAGAATGACATCAAACTCTACCATGTCTAGCTCAACTAAATCAGCCATGGTACTCTTGTGATTGATGGAAATGGGACAATCACGATAGAGTCTTTCTACTAGAATAGACTCACCATCAAGTGTAGAAACACAAAAGGGTTCACAGAGTTTCTCAAAAAGAACATCAAAATGAAGACTCGGATCATACCAGTGACAATATCTAGTGAATCCTCTTGCTCTTGGCGACTAGCGATAGCAGAAAGATGGGTTCCTTCTCCGTCTGCCCTTGAAGTAGCTCATCTAGATGCAGCTCTATCTGGTATTGCCCCTATCACCATTACTCTTTATGCCCTTAGGAAACTCTCTTATAAAATGACCATTCTAGCCATACTTGAAAGCAACTAGTGGAGTCATCACAACACATCCCTGAGTGTCTCCTACCACACTTAGCACATGCATGAGTCCTAGTACCCCCTTGTGCCTTACTACCTTGCGAATGCGCAGGTCTAGCTCTGAAGTTCTGAGAGTTCTGACTATTGTACTCACATTTGTTCCTTGGTGCAGGTGCACTAGCAGATGATGGAGCAGGTCCCTTCTGCTTATGTTGGAAATAAGACCGGTTCACATTACTCCTTTGCTGCCCAGATTCAGTCCCTTATGTCTTAGCCCTCTTATTCTCAAACTCTTCTTTATCCTTCAGTTTGTCCTCCTCAACTTGTTGCACATGGATCATCAACTTTGCTATGCCCATGTCACCTATTAGCTTGGCTGCCTTACTTTCCTTATTTGACAGACGAGGCAACCCAACGAATAAACTCATCATGCTTCTTATGTCGGCAACCATCTCTTTGCTTCTCTTAGCTCACAGGGAAAGAAACTCCCCATGAAAGCACTCTCAAAATAGTCCAGCTCATAATCGGTTATGCGCAAGCACGAGTTAGAAAGAAACTTTTTAGGGAAAAAACTCTAACGCACGAAATGAGTATGAAAGAAGTGAAGGAATTTTCTAAATGTTGCAGCCTCCTAATTATAGATGTGACGCGCTTCACACCGATAAACAGGACTCTACAGACACGGCTTCATAGACTCTCTAGGACTCTTGAACTCTGGGCTCTGATACCAAGTTGGTCACGCCCCGAGCCTACACCCTAGGCGGGATTGGCACTCGAGAACCATTACTGGTCCCAAGCGAACCCTTTGCATGACTTACTTACTCAGCGAAAGACTTAATTCAACTAAGACAAGTCTATGTAATAAACTGGAATGTTATAATGGAACATTCAACTTAGCCATTAAGGCAAACTCAAGTCTTAACATAAGATAATGACAATGAAAAGACTAAAGAACTAACATCTGACTGTCTATGAAGTCTGTAAAATAATTGAGATGGATGTTGGGACAAACTCCACGACATCCTAATGAACTAATAAAATAACTGAAAGAAATAAAAAGGAGTTCTTCGGAATGCAATGAGGCTCACCAACTGACTCTGGAGTGCTCACTGGATCAACAATGCACTGAATGCCAATCCTAGTAGTTACCTATGTCTGCATCATAATAAGATGCAGGCCAACTAGCATCAATACATTGAATGTACGAGTATGCGAGTTGGAATGCTAAACACAACATAGGCTTGAAAGGAAATCTGAAGAACTTACCTGGCTCAACTCAACTCAACATAACTGAACTCATTTCAATATAAAGTAGTTTAAAACAAGTGCAATATAAAGAAAAGTTGTTTAAAAACATGTTGTCAACTCTGTGTGTATGCAAAGATACGTATAACTTCGAGATGTATGTAAAAATATAAATAAACTTTGTAATTAAGAATACAATTATTTCTGTGGGAGTTTCTCTAACCGACAACCATCATGTAAGAGCTATTGTGATGATACATCGTTTTGCCTCACGCTGTCAGGGCCGTCCTATACCTTGCCTAGGGTATTGAACCTGAACTACTAAGTGGATCCACTAGTCTATGCTAAAAAGTACTAAAGGAATCATCTAAAAAGTATGACCCTTTTCTACCCATGATGACTACATGGTTTAAAGGGGCTGTTAGTTGTCGGAACTCTCCCCCATATCGGTGCTTAATACTATTCCCAAAAATATGATATAAGCTCTTATGTTTAAAACATACTTGTTTCTGTGATTTGATATTAGTGCTCAAAAACTTAGCTCAAAGGCTATCTTGGAAATCAAAGTTTCCTCTCTTGCTTCATTTAGAAAGCGATTACTCCTTTTTGAAAACTAGCCTGAATGCTCTTTGGAAATTGAGGTTTCCTTTCTTGTTTAAATGTGAAAACATTTTAAACCATTTGGGAATACATAGTCCCCATATATTTTGAAGAAATGAACTTCAAACTTTACTCTTTAATATGTACTCAACTTGAACTTTAAGTCTTAAAACAAACTTAAAACATTTGGAAAAGACTTTTGAAAAACTCTAAAACTTCTTTTGACTTGACTCTTATTTCTCTTGATTTGATCTTAACTTTCCTTGAATTGGATTATGGATTCAAGGTTCATGATCTCATGTCTATGGATGATTTCATGATGTTTAGATGTACCTTAGAGTGTTGGAATCAACTAGAAAATATAGGTATATTTCTAAGGAACAAGTACTAAAATGTGGGGAACGAATGGGGAGAACTGGAGTCTCTGACGCTTTGAGAGGAGCGGGGTGCCAGAGGGCAAATATTAGAGATTGCCCTGGGGCGCGCTGGCTGGCGCGTCGCCCCAAGGGGTAAACTTCAGAGAACCTTTTGGGGGGCACTGGCTGGCGCGACACCCCACCCTTTTCCCCAGGCGTTTGACGACGTTTCTTGCTCGTTTTTCAACTCTAAACCCTCTAAACTTCAATGGTTCTTTACCCAAACACTTACAATCATTTATACTCTCAATATACATAAGATTCTACTCGAAAACACAACTAAAAATATGAATTGGTCTCAAGAAAAGTCCCATCAACATAACCCACAAGAATTCAACGAATTTCATCAAGAACTCAAGGATTTACTTTCAAATCTAATAACTTCGCTGAAATTGAATCATGATTGGCACGTGGGTGAACTAACTCAACGCTATGTGATCTCACATACCTTGTAGGGATCACCCTCGACGAAATCCACAAGCTAAACTCGACGATCTTGACGAATCTTGCTTCTCTTCTCCTTTCTCGTCTTCTTTTCTCTTTTTTCCATGCCCTAGCGTATTTTGGTAAAAGCGTAAACTGATCTAATTTTGATTAGACCCTAAATGAATTACCAATATGAAATAAAATAATTGGACAAGGAAAAGACCAAACTATCCTTTCAAAATCCGGATTGGACTTTCCTTATTCCAACAGCCCAATTTCCAAAGGTCATAACTCACTCATACGAACTCAGAATCGCTCACACTCAGCGGAGTTAGAAAGATCATTCCAAGAGATTTGCTACCATTTCTAGGAGTACCTCTAAATCATCCTGAGCTAAATGTTATGGCCATTTGAAGTTGGCCAAAACTCAACTTATTCTAACTTAACAAAATTTCTAGATTTTCATTCTTTTCAAAAATGACTATTTTCAATTATTAGCTTCTTCCTTGTTATTTCAAATTGCGAGATGTTACAGTATAAACTATAACCTTTATAGTTTGCATAGATATGTACTTAAAATTTTAAAACTCAAGCATGATTGCACTAATGGCTTTTACAAAAATTAATTCAAACAAATGTTTCAATTTAGTTAAACAAAAGACAGGTAAGCATTTCCAATACAATATACATACATGTATAGACAAATTAAATTTACATACATAATTAGTTACACGCTTATATTATTATGACGATCTATTACACATCTTTACTACTTAAAAGTGAATTTTTTTACCCCCTAAAACTGATGTGGCAAAATATTTATAAAAAAAATAAAAATAGGCGCATCAGATTTATTAAAGTAATCAAAATTTAGTTAGACCCCACCCCACTCTCCACATCTCATCTTCTTAACAACCCACCCTCCTCCTCCTCTTCTTCTTCTTCTGCAACCCTACCCTCTTGAGGAAGCATATTTTTCTCCTCTTTCTTTTAAGCAAAAATCTCTCCTTCTTCCTTCTTCGACTTCTTCTAAGCTTGTTTAGCAAATTACTTATCATCAATCTAAGTTTCGTGGGTTTTGATTTGTGTTTGTTAACAGAAGATTTCTTAATATCATCGGCGAGATAAATTTTTGGGGGTTTCTTAGCCGTTGTAGCTATGACAGACTTTTTTTGAGAGAACGGGAGAATTTTCCACTCCATAAATCAGCTTCATATTTCGATTAGTGTTCTTGGCGACCATTGTTAAAAATTTCATCTTACTGTAATTTTGCTATGAAGAAAATATAATTATTAGAGAATTTTAATAATTAATTGGAGATTAATTTGTATAAAAATCTAGTTAACAAAAGAAAATTTAATTAAAAATAAAAAAGAATATAATTTTTTTAAAATTTCTGACATGGCACTGATGTGGCAGCGAGTGTAATACACCATCTATTGTGAGAGTGGTGTTACACGTCTCAGGGGTAAATAAATTCACTTTTAAATAGTAAAGGTGTGTAATAGGTCGTCATAATAGTTTAAGCGTGTAACTGACTTTTAGGGACAAGTTCGGGAGGGGGGGGGGGAATCTATGCCTTTTCCCTAATTTTAATATTAAAAAATTGATTTCAAACTGACCAAATCAAATCATTTCTAGGGGAGAAAAGACTTCACTCACAATGTTTGGTTTGGTTTGGAACATTACAAATAATATGTATTGCAGAATTTCTAACAATTTTTTATATATTTATAAAACACTCTTCACAATTAGAGTTTTTGGCTAAAATCATCCTTAATATATACCCAAAACTTAAACTACATCCTTAAAGTATCATTCTTAGAAGAAAACATCCTTCAAGTATTTAAAAGTGAACAATTTTCATCCTTCTACTTGAATTTATCAGAAAACTAACAGATCCCACAAAAATTAAGTCATCCCTTCATAATTATTATTCTTAGATACGTCAAAAATACTATCGTGAACTTTTTCGGTAATTGAGTTTAGCATTATGTAAAATCTTTTAATTTGACTATTTTTTTCATTTATTTTTCATGTAATTTGATATTAAAAATATTATTAGTTGATTATGTTTTTTCTCAATTGAATATGCTAGAAACGGCGTTTGTTGGAGACTTCCGCTTCTAATAATATAGAATGAAACTCAAATGCGAGACATAATCAATATTTTGATCACTTCAATATCATATTGGCCCAAAAATTTACTGATCTAAATACAGTTTGACTTTGAAAAAAGGTAAAGATAACTAAGATCCAGCTTCTTTCCGTTACTAACTGAGAAAAAGAGCAGATCATGTATCCTCACTCCTTCCTAACATTTTTTGTTTCAGTAAGCAATGAGGTCTAAGATTTTTAATATATTTTTCAGGAACTTCTTATAGCAGGTAATGAAATTATGCAGGAAATTTTTTGTTGATAGTCACGTGAACTGCTCATGTTTTTAAAGGATCCTTTAGTTTTTTGACGATATCTAACAAAAGGATGAAAATTGTTCATTTTTAAATAGTTGAAGGATGTTTTCTGCTAAGAATGATACGTTAAGGATGTAGTTTAAGTTTGGAGTATAGTTTAAGAATGTTTTTGGCCAAAAACTCTGACAATTACAGTGGAAAAGAAGAAGGAGTTTTTAAGAGGTAATTGCGTCCTTAATTATGTTAGTGCATGCATTAAAATCTTTGCATTACAGATACAATAAATTTTCAGGTATTAGTCATAACTACCTTAATACCAAACAAAATGTATAACTAATGCAAACATTAATTATACAGAAGTTGAAAAATAATATCAAACAATATATTAAAAATACACAAAGTATTCTTTTAATACACTCAACCAAACGGTCGCTAAATCTTACTCTCTCCATTTCATATTAATTGAATTGTTGAGGTGTTTCACACTTTTTAAGAAAAGAAGATTAAGACATAAATTAGACTTGACTTTCCATTTTTACCCTTATTAATTATTATCAAAATTATGATTAAAATAACTAAACATTAATTAATAACTAATTCCAATACTAACTAATGAAGGGTAAAATTGGAAAAACATTCTAAAAGTAGTTTTGAAAATTAAACAATTAAGTTAATTTGAAAAATGAAAAATGTTTCAATAATTCAATTAATATGACATTGAGGGGGTATATTATACTAATTCACTCTTCATTCATTCCAAAGTTTTGTTGAAAATATGTAATAATCATTCTTCCAAGTGTTTAGACTGGATTCTATAATCAACATAACAATCATTAGTGCACATAAAGTGATTAGTATGTACTTACTGCACATACTACATGTCACTTGTCCTCCTATTTAACGTAAGTTTTTAGTTTTCCTATTTTTCATATATCTTATAGGCTTTATGCACAAGGCTCCCTTGCCTTCTTTCTTCTTCTTTTAAATCACCAGCAGAGTTCTGCACTCTTTTCTTCTGTTTCTCTGTCCACTCATTTATTTATTTATACATATATATTTCTGAAGTATCTTATTATTTCACCCAACAGCCAGCAAATTAGTTAGTACTTAGTACTTTTTTAATGCCAAATTTTAATTATTTTTTTTAAAACGTTGAAATCAGTAATCAGATAAATCCGTGGACTTTCTGATTGGCTAAGTGTCTCGTCAATTTGGGTAAAATCTGTCTCTACTTTTTTGTTCTTTACATTTCTAGCTCTTTCATAAGATCTGCAATTTGCTAAAACGCCTCTCTCTGCCGCCGACACTTTGCCTTCCACATTCTCGGTTAGAATTTCTTTCTCTGAACTAAAAGTTACGGTTTGTCAACTAATTTGCATTTATTTATATGTTATGCAACTGTAGATTGTTCAGAATGTATTGATCTGTTTCTCCAGAATTGAAACTTAGCAATTCAAATCATTTTATGTATGTGTTTTAGCTTACGAACTCAAAAAATGATGGGAATGAAGACCAGAACTACCGGAATGCCGCCAATAATGAACGGTAGTTCTGTTGGCAGCGAAAATGAGTGGGAGCTGAGGCCCAGTGGAATGCTGGTTCAGAAACGTAACCCGGATTCTGAAAACCGTCCTCCTCCTCCTACTATTCGGGTCCGGGTCAAGTATCGCTCTGTTTACCATGAGATCAATATCAGTTCTCAAGCAACCTTTGGTATATTTGAATTTATTTATTTGTAGAAAATTTTATTTATCCTCAATTTTGTTAGTGAATTTTGGGGTTTGTTAAATTGTAGGAGAATTGAAGAAGATGTTGAGCGGTCCAACTGGGTTGCATCACGAAGATCAGAAGTTACTGTATAAAGACAAAGAAAGGGAAAATAAAACATTTCTTGATATTGCTGGAGTGAAGGATAAGTCCAAAATTGTTCTAATTGAAGATCCAATTAGCCAAGAAAAACGGTACCTCGAGATGAGAAAGAATGCTAAAGTGGACAAGGCAGCTAAAACTATTTCAGACATCAGTTTGGAAGTCGACAGGCTGGCTAGACAGGTAATACGTAATATTCCTCTGCCCTGGATTTAAAAGTAATGAATAGAGGTGACCTGAATTTGGGTGGATCAAAATGACTTGGTCAAAATTGAAATGAGGTGAGCGGATCAATAATCAATCCAAACTTGGAAGGGTTGGGCGAGTTATGATTTTATAGACTAATTTTGCCATAGCTGCCAACTCAATTGTGTATGGATATATAAGTATTGTTGTTAACTGTTACGTCTTGATTGCTTAGGTTTCTGCGCTGGAATCTGTAGTTTCTAAAGGTGGGAAAGTTGTAGAAAAGGATGTGATAAATCTAACAGAGTTGTTGATGAATCAACTGCTTCAATTGGATGGTATTATTGCTGAAGGTGATATAAAACTGCAGAGAAAAAATCAGGTATTAAACTTAAATCCTGCATAGAATATTTGGGCTTTTAACAAAGAAATTTAGGCAAACAATGGGAGATAGTTTCAAATATATACAATAAATATAGTTATGTTTATATTTACATATAGAAAGTATATATTGATTATACATTATGATATATTCAAAAAACTGACTATAGCTTAACTATACATGAAGTATACACTTGATTATTCAATCTCGACCAACTCAAAATAGTCCCAAAATTTTAAGTATGCAATTCTTTCGATGTTTCAAGTCATTTTATATATAATTCACTGGAAAAGATTCACGTTTACGGTAAATCAAATTTTAGAGAAGAAGAAGGATGAGAAAGAGGAGGACGACAGCGAAGAAGAAGAAGAAGAAAGAGGACGAAGAGAAGGGTTGTGTCTGGCTATATTTTTGGTAAATAATATGGCCGAACACCATTTTCTCTAATTTGTACAAGTTGGGCTAAATAGATGATAAGTAAAGTTTATGGCCTGACATTTTGCATAATTATCTCAATAACTGGTGATGCAATCAAAGGGATTTACCCTATGCGCACCCAAAGGGTAGCGACTGAGGGTTTCCCTTGTCATAAAAAAATAAACATATATTTCTAACTTCAATTCCTCACAGAAAAATTGAAAGAAAAAACTAAATCCTAAATTCAAGCTAGAGAGGACTCTTAAAGTTAGCTATTGCTAGCTGAATTTCTGGAAAAGATATCTTTTAGAGATAATGTAGTTATATGCTTTATTTCTGCAATATCTTGAGACATAAGCTCAACATTTTAATTTGGAATGGAAGTTCTAAAAGATGTGATTAATGTTTGCAGGTGAGAAAAGTGCAAAAGTGTGTTGAAACACTAGATGTGTTGAAGATAAAAAACTCAATGCCAACAAACAATGGAAACCACACTCCGAAAGACCAATCTCCCCCAGCTTGTCCGCATCAAGATTATATGTATTCGAATGAGCAGGCATCATCACCAGTTCAACAACATCAAGATAGGCATTCGTTTGGGAATTCACCAGTACAAAGCAAACAGCAGCACCAATCGAGGCACTCGACCTCAGGGTCTGTTGTCATAACAACACAATGGGAAACATTTGATTCCACTCCAGCGCCATTGCTGGATCATTTCTCATCACCTACAACCACATCAAGCACCCATGCTGCAGCTGCCCAATCACGAATAAGTTGGGACTTGCTTTGAGTAAGTTGTAGACAAAAAGTGTTTCTGCTAGTTTGAGGGATCGGCTGGTGTGAATTTCTCCTTTCCCTTGTTGTTTTGGTACCTATTCTCCATTCTTTTCTGTATCTACGTTTTGTTTTAAATCCCCATTTAATAATCTCCAACTTGAGTAATAACTGGGGTTTACCACATAATATTTAGTGGAGTATTAGGTTGTATTTCCTCGTCGGTCATCAATTTTCTATGTAATGTTTTTGGTGTTGATATGTATGGTTACACTATTATGTATTTCTGATTGTGGTCGATAGATGTAGTATGTTCCTTAAATATGCATATTATACTTGAAATCATACAAAAGTGCTTATTTAATTGAGAGCTGTGGTGCTTACCTTTTAGCAGAGGTGCTAAAATTGTAGGCATTCATATTTATGTTGAGTCGATAGTTGATGTTTATGAGACTTGTTGCGACGAGGAGAAGTGGCTTTTACCTATGCAATGCAACGGATTTTTGGGACAGTGGTCTGGTAAGTAAACTGTGATCAATTTCTCAAACTAGGAGAGGATAACTGATTGAATTGATGCTTGATTTTCTTTCCTGGTTCATATTCGTGTTTGATCCTCTGTGTTATCTTCCAATTCGGATTAGGTCTCAGAAACCTATATACCAACTGATGCCTCCAACTCCCTTGGAGTTTGAGGCACAAAGAATTATAAGCTTTGAAGTATCTCATTGTAGAATCTATGGTATTCATTATCCTAGTTTCTCTAATAGCTCTGAGGATCTATCGGAAACACCCTCTCTATCTTCTGAAGGTAGGAGTAAGGTTGCGTATACAACATCCTCTCCAAACCTCACTTGTGGCATTTATTTTGTTGTAGTAGTAGTTTCTTCAATAGCCATTAATGCAGAGTGCATCAGCTACTCGTCGTCTTGTACTTCAATAGTCAATGCATTATTTGGCTTTTGTATCAAGTTTGATGGAGCCATGCTTGTGTACATTCCTTAAACTGTGAGAGTGCCTAAATGGAATTCAGGTCATCCTTTGGGCCATGATCGTATTCTCATCTACTTTGAGTACACGCTTATATCCCGAAGAGTGTAAAATGTAAATCACATATACCGGGAAATAAATGAGCGGTTTGGGTTGGAATTTGGGTGGATAAAAAATATAATGAATCGATAATTACGTCTAAGACGAGCTAAACAATGGATCATAGCTTCCAATAAATCAATTCTTACCAAGTTTTAATTTTCTTACTTGTCTTCTTGAATTTGCTTAATCATAACAATAACATGCTCCATGTAATTTCACAAATGGGATCTAGAGAGAATGAGGTGTATACAGACTTTACTCCTAGTAGAAATGTTGTTTCCAAACTAGTGTAATTTAATTTACTTAATTACCAAATATAATTAATGATGGAACACTTTAATCTTTATTATACATCTTTTGGCTTACGTGGCACACTCCGTGATTACACGTAGTTGAGGCGTGTGGGAGATATTTGGATGCCACGTAAACCAAAAAGGTGTATGAAATTATTTAAAAAATGGATTTGAGGGGTAATAGGACCTTAGTTTAGTTAGGGTGTGTCTCTAAGATTTCGATTATAGTCTGGGGAGTACTTGTGCCTTATCTCTAGTTATAACATATCAAACATAAAAATAAATTTATTTAAATATTTTAACAAGATTTTTCATGTTTTAATTTGGACTACATACTTGGTAGTTGACACAAATGAGTTTAGTTTTTAAATGGACTGAATTAGACAAGTCAATATAGACGAACCATTAACCCTTTCAAACTTGAGCTGATTGAGAAAATTACTACTCCCTCCGTCTAATTTTATATGTCATTCCTTTTTATAAATAGTTGGTCCATAATATTTGTCATTTCATAAAATCAATGCATAAATTAACATATTGTTCCTTTTTTACCCTTGTGAGTTATTAGCATTGAAAACATACATTTGACCAACTTAGAAAAGTTAAGTAAATGATTCATGTTCATTGGTTAAATTAATTAATCAAAATAAATTAATTCATATTCATTGATTGAAAACTTAAGTTTCAAAAAAATTAAATAAGGATAGAAGGGTAATGTTACATCATTTCTTAATGCAAGTACAAAGTAAAAATGTGACATATAAAATAGGATGAAAGGAGTATATTTTATGGACTAATTTTATCACCGAAGATCATATTGTTTAGTAAGGATGTATTGTCAAAGCTTCTTTAATGGTCCTTTTTCCTCTTTTCCTCACCCGGAGCTCCTTGAATTCTGGCCAAAATATTGCAGTCATTACTCTTGGTATTGGTTATTTGTGTCAGTGTTATGCTTTACGAAGGATGCTTTACTCCCTTTTTTTTATTGTCATTTTACGTTTTTAGTTGTTATTTTATGTTTTTCGAGAGTCAATTTAATTATATTTTAAAGTTAAATTAGATTACATTAATTTGATATTTTAAAATAAATATTTAGATATTAAAAAACTATACGAAAAGTACTATAGATTGTAGATTTTTTCATATCATTATCATGAAAAATATATATTAAAATGTTATTCAAAATTTACATTGTTCGACTCTAAAATAAAATATGGCAACTAAAAAGAAACGAAGGGAGTATAAGTAAAGTATTATTGGTACTAATTCCTTCCTATCCGTGATGAACGATACAAAAATAATCCTTGTACTTTTGCTATGCGGTAGTTATGTACAAAACCCAATATCTCCTCTGAATATGATTTGAACTTATTATTTTAAGAAAAAATTGGAATTCCTTTGCCGCCTTACTAAAAAATTTCTTCTGGTAAAGGGTATTCAACTGCTCATATAACCAAGAATATTAATTTTACCCTATTTTTACGAGATAGTTATTTTACGATCCAAATTACGACAATTATGAAATAAAGTATTTATTTTTGGGCATAATATGTAAACATGTCCTTTAACTTGATCTCAATTGGTATTTATGTCCTCCAATTTCAAATGTACACAAGTAAACACTTAAACTTATATAAAATTAAATAAGTAGACACATACTTCCTAACATAATCATATAATGGTGTATACAAATCACTTGCCAGAAGATATGTAACATTGTATATTTGGCAATATATTTATGTATATATTGAAGGCATATCTGTGTATCATATGTATATTTGTGTGCATACATCAGAATAAGTGTGTGATACATAATGATATACATGGTCGAAAAATGTGGCAAATATGAAAGATTTCGCTGATCTGTCAATCTTTTTCGAATACAGAGGAATACCTCAGATAAAAATTCTAAGGCTAGCTATTACAATGTATGCGTCCATTAATAGTCAACGGACCAAGTCCCTTGACAAAATAATAGTACGGAAAATAAATAACTTAAAGTAAATCAAACAAGAGATTTTGGGGAGGAAAAAAACAAGACACATGTCTTACAGGATTTCAGCCCAACTCCATTATCATCAAAGGAGAAAAGTTTCAGACTACAAACTTTTATAACCTACGAATTAAACTCTTAATCCAGCCCCCCTCAATGTAACAACTTTATTACTCTAAACAATAACTTTATTGCCCACTAAACCAACTAACTCTAGTTGATCTAGACTTCAAGAACCCAACAAGGTTAACTTTAGCCACCAACTCAGATCTCAAAGATAAGAGAAGAAACAAGCAGCAATTCTATTGCATCCACACATCAACTAACTCTAGTTGACACTCCCAGGCAACTCTACCCAAGAGAACATCAAATTAATGATGAAAAGACACTTGACTTTGCATAGAAGATTCGACTAACTAACTCTAGTTAATCTGACTCAATTAAAGACTTAGATCGCCAGCAACCTATCTACTATCCTTTATAGCTTAGGACTAGATTTACAATATAAGAACATAAGACACAAAATTCAAAAACAACAAAAGACGTTGCAGCACTCCATTAGGTCCCTCGTTGAGTATGAGCAATGTTCTTTCTTGAAGATGACTTTTGCTTTATGAATGAACTTTATTTGCAAAAAAAAACTTATTTTTTGTCTATGGAGAAACACATTATAGGATAGGCACAAACGCACAAAGCAATGACATTGGCCGAGAGTATGTTGTACTGCAGGAGGCGCGCACCAACCATAACAGGTGCTGCAAATTTGTAACTTTAGCCAACTGTCATTTTCATTTTAAGGACACTCTCAGTCTCCCATGGGATCTGGTTCGAAGTTTGCTAAATCATCAAAACAGGTCAAAAATAACACATGATTTGCAGTTTTACATCGACTCTCGTAAGAATTTTTCAGTTTAACTTTTGTGTTACCATAGAACTCTCTTCTTCCTTTTTCATTTTCAAAAACTGAATAATATACTATATACTTTTATAGCAGTACGTCTACTTTATTTGCAACATTCAAAGTACACAAAAAACAACATTTCATAAGCATATCTTTGTCTAACTTGAGATATTAGCTGCCAAATATTCCATATTCATTTTATTGTTTGCATCAATAAGATAAGACTTGTGCAATATAGGAATACTTCTTTTCAGCTGTTGCCATGATCAGAAATCATATAATGGTGTATACAAATCTCTTGTCAGAAGATATATAACATTGTATATATGGCAATATATTTGTGTATATATTGAAGGCATATCCGTGTGTCATATGTATATTTGTGTGCATCCATCAAAATAAGTGTGTGATACATAATGATATACATGGTCGAAAAATGTGGCAAAAATGAAAGCTTTTGCTGATCTTTAATCTTTTTCGAATACAGAGGAATACCTCGGATAAAATAGGGGTTATTGAGGAATTGTTGGAGAAGAGATTAGGGGTGGGTTGAGAAATATGTGAAAAAAGAAGGGCAAAACTATAAGAGTTATCTACGTATAGTCAATTTTTTCGAACAATAGGTGCCAATTCTTATTAGAGCAAAACTAAAGGAGTTATCTACGAATTATTAACTGGTATATGTTTGTTTATCCACATGATTTCTCCATTACAATTTGTAGCTATATATAGGGTTTTAAAGCAAATTTCTCTCTCCCTTCTCCCTTCTCTCTCTCCTCCAACTGCCCTCTCTCTCACCCCTCCCCTCTCTCCTTCTCGCCCCTCTCTCTCTCCGGCCCAAACAACTGCAGCCCAAAAAATATTTCCTTAAAGATATGACGATTGTATTTTGTATTATGTATCAAATGTATTTGTATTTCGTATCAATTGTATTTTGTATAACTGTATACGTATTCTGTATCAGTTGTATAATGAAAATTTGTTTCTCTGTCAATTGTATTTGTCAATACAAATTGTGTTTGTCAATACAATTATATTCAATCTATGATAAAAATCAATTGTATCAATTATATTGTAACCAAATAATTATATTTGTATTTTGTATCAACTTTAATTGTATTCGTGATACAACGAATACAATATGTATTCATCCTCTCTCCTCCCTCTCTAGATCTCGCTCGTCTCTCTCCTCCTAATATGTAGCTAAATACAATAGTTTCTTTTATACAATTGTATTCATTTTGATACAAATAAATTGTATCAATTGTATTTGTGATAAACCTTATACAACTAATACAACATGTATTCCACCTCTCTCCCAGACCTCGCTCGCCTCTCTCCTCCCTCTCTCATTTTCGCTCGCCTCTCTCCTTCCCCTAACATGTAGCTATAATTTGTAAGTAAGCAAATTATAGCTATAGATTCTAATTTAGCTCAAACTATAGTCATTTTTGAAAGTTTTTCAATTAATTATTACCTAAATAAATATCTAGTTGCTCCTTCAAGTTGTATATAGAGATAATTATGCAACAATGCCCATTGGACATCTAGTCTACCATATTTGGTTCAACTTCCTTATTTTGACCAATTTTAGCCCAAATTGCATATATTTTTTTAAAAAAGATCAACCCTCTTCTCTCCTCTCTCTACATATTGGACATGACTTGTCGTCACGATGGAACTACCGTTCGTATGTGTGGTCACACGGGGAGTCCACAAACAACCGGGGCGGACTCACATAGAGTCCACCGGGTGCTCGAGCACCCATTAATCTTATATCGGACTACATATATCTATGTAGAAATTAAGAACCATTCGTTAAAAATTAACATAGAGCATCCAATAAACAAGTGGATTAATTGGTCCAATGGCTCATGGTGGGTGCTTAAGGTTGTTTTAGTGTTGCTGAGCCTGAGTTTGAGTCTCACTCTCAACATGTTTTTTTATATATATTTTTTGAACTTTCTTAGTGAAAATTTTCTCCGCCACTATTAAGCTTAAGAGAACACCCATAACTTTAAAATCTTAGATCCGCCACTGACTAACAACACTAGCTTTCTTAAAAAGTACATAACTTCTTGCATCGAGCTTGGATTAACAAACAACTTCATTCACTAAAAATTAGATTCAAAGATCTTTATCTTGATAGGTAATTCATCAGAGACAACTTTAAATACTTGAAGATATTCGTGTTTAAAGTTGCACTTTATACCAGCTTATTTGAAAATTTAATACGTGGAGAAGCTTTCAACTCGATTTTGTGCTAGAATTCTCTTTTGACCTTAATTCACATCCAACACCCCTCGGCCACACACTCAAACCTTGACTTTACACTTGGAAATAGCCACATGTTCTCTGGATTCGGGTCCAATTACATATGTCAAAACGATTCATAATTGGAAATAAACAAATTGAGAATTCTCTCTTCATAATCCTAGGTTATTACTCTTATCTCTTAGTTTATAAATTTATCACTTTAGTATTTTCTAGTTAAGTTAAGTAGTTTAAAATAAAAATCTTAATCTTTATAACTGAAAATTTGTTTGAACCTATTTTCTTCGTGATACCTAGACTTTAGTTTTTTATGGGATCGACCCTGATTTAAAATTTGAATTATATTTGCGCACAATCACTTATTTTTTTTAGAGTAACACTCAACTTTGAAATTTATCTAATAAAGTCATTAAACTTTATTTTGTATCAATAAAATCACTCAACTTAGACTTTTGTATTAATAAAATCACTTACACATTTGAAAAATAAATCTTTTTTCATTAGGACGAATTTTGAACGTGACTATAGCAATATATTCAGAGTCCGGAGCTAAAAGGGCAAAAAAAATTGTCAAAAATTTCAAAAGGGCACATCAAATTTTTTAAAACCAAAAGGGCAAAATCGCTCCTGACGAAGCGATTTCCCTCTGACACAATGACTAAAAATTGCTGCCCTAGCAATGATTTTGTCCAAAAATATTTTTTCTTTTTTTTTTATTACAAATCGCTGCCCTAGCAGCGATTTTGTCCAAAAAAATTTAAGTCGAATTTATTTTTTTTTTTAATTCAAAATCGCTGCTATAGCAGCGATTTGAAAAGAAGAGCACATTAACATAGGCATGAAAAATGTTGCTCCTGCAACGATGTGTAAGGGGAAAAAAATCGACTTAAAATCGCTGTGTAAGGAAAAAAAAATTGACTTAAAATCACAACAACGATTTTAAGTCGAATTTTTTTCTTCCTTACACAGCGCTGCATGGGCAACGTTTTTCATGCCTATGTTAATGTGCTCTTCTTTTCATGCCTATTGTTAATTATTAATAATATAAAAATATGCCTATGTTAATGTGTTCTTCTTTTCATGCCTATTGTTAATTATTAATAATATAAAAATGATAAATAAGACGGACAGTATACTCAATAAAATTGTTGAAGCATGAGGAAAATTGAATTATATATCATAAATAATAATAAAAGAATATTGAATTAAAAACAAACATTTTTTTTTAAAATTCTTAACCAAAATCGCTGCTATATAGCAGCGGTTTTAAAGAAAAAAAGATTATTTTTTTTGAGAAAATCGCTGCTATAGCAGCGATTTTGAAGAAAAAAGGATTATTTTTTTTGAGAAAATCGCTGCTATAGCAGCGATTTTGAATAAAAAAAAATGACTTAAATTTTTTTTGGACAAAATCGCTGCTCTAGCAGCGATTTTTAATAAAATGAAAAAAAAAACACGTTTTTGGACAAAATTGCTGCTAGGGCAGCGATTTTTAGTCATTGTGTCAGAGGGAAATCGCTTTGTCAGGAGCGATTTTGCCCTTTTAGTTTTAAAAAAATTTGATGTGCCCTTTTGGAATTTTTGACAATTTTTTTTACCCTTTTGGCTCCGGACTCAATATATTCATCTATATCAAATTAAATTAATAACAAATTACCAACAAGAATTATGATGGAGTGATAAGTAGTTCTTCATCCTATATTAAGAGGTCTCGAATTCGAGCCCGTTGAGTACAGAGTCGCCTCACAAATCACAATCATAAAACACAAGTGATGAAATTGCAAAAGTCAACTATTAACGAACTTATAATTAAACAAGTAATTAATGTGCATATCCAATCGTTTGTTGGTTATCCTCCAGCTAAGAAGTGAATGAATACAATTGGCCCTTATTGTGTACACAACTTGCTACTGCAAAATCCACTTCAAATAAATGAATAATATTATTTTTCTTCTTTTATAGATGATCCATAATTGAAGTCAATATGTTCATGTGGCTTTCTAAACCGTTGAGAAGTAATCATTTCTCTTCACAATCCAATCAAATCGAAATCTTGCAAATTGCGATTTCTTTAATATTTGGCAAATGGGCTTAAGACATAAACTTGATTTTTTTATGAATATGGAATCATATTCATTAGATTATTGTCTCTCTTTTTTTAATATTGCCACGTGGCTTAATTGTGAATCATTTCTTAAGAATTAAAACAATAATATAGCGCACATCAGAAAAAAAGATCACCCTCTTTATTATAATTAGACAACCTCCACGTTCTTTCTTAACAGATGGAGCTATCGTCTCATGACAACATATTTTAATATTTTGATTGCTATAACTAAAAGGTACTAAATTTTTAAGCATCACCAAACACAATTTATTACGTAAATTCATCATTGATAATTGATGTTAAATAAAATGCTATAGGTAAACGCCTTTGCCTTTATAAAAGAGACAAAAAGAAAAAGGGGCAAGAAAAGAAAATGGTCTAGGGAAAGGACACGTAACTAATTTGTGACCTCTTGTGTCCTTAATTAAAATACTTACTATTTAAATTGTGTCTTTTCGTTAAAACCAAAAAATGAAACTAAAACATACCTAATGAGTTGAATTTTCATCATGTCTAGGACATACACTGTGCCCTTAGCAATCAACAAGTTGTGTTTTTGAACCACTTGCAAATGCAAGTGTTGAGTTGATATATTTCAAATAGATCAATCATTTCCCAATTTATAATGTTACATTACTCTCAAATTAATCATGGATGTTCTTCATTAGCAATCCAAATGTCTTATGCAACTTATTAAGTGAAGAAACTATACCTCCCAGATAAGTCTCTTCTTTCATTCTATTTTTTTGTATCTATGATTTAATATCAAATACATTTACATTTTTAGCTAGACTAGAGAGAGAACAGTAGTATATTATTAATAATATATATTTAGTTGATGTGCTGATTGTTTTTAATTTATATGTGTGTGTAGATGACAAAATTGGCGCCGCGTACATAATATGAATCATCATTTTCGTTTTATTTTTGCTAGGGGGAGTTGATATGAAATATATATGGTGAAAAACAATGACCATGACACCTTTTACACTTTTTGTGTAATTAAGATTTAAGGGGTGTCATGCCACCGCTTCGCAAATTAAAGAATTTTTCATATATGTTTGTATATAATTACTACTCACTATTCTTTTAAAACACTATTTATAGTGTTAGAGGTCATATATAAATTCAGAGGCGGAGCTAAGTGGGGTTTGGTCGAACTCAGTAGTTTTTTCATAGATCCTATATTTGTATTAGAAAATTGACTAAATATATATGTATATTAACCTGTGAACCCCTAACAAAAATTGATTGTCGATTTAGTGAACTCCCAAACTCATAGTCTTGGCTCCGCCTTCATATAAACCTCAACTGTACTGTTAGAGAAAAGGCCAAAAAATCATCCCTCATCTTTGAGCTTAGACACAAGTTCATTCCTTTTTTTAATATGGAGCACTAATAATCGTTATTTGCTAAATTGATGCACTTTTAGTATCTTTGCTAACTATCAGTTAACTTTTAACAAAAAGAATTGTTTGTTTATTTTTCCTGTATATTTTATCCTCACAGCAATTCCAACTCACAATTTAACTAAACATAATTCTCACATCTGAGCATTTTACCCCTCAAATAAAACTTTTCCAAGTAAATCCAGATTAATTGGATCCCAAAAACAAATATCTAATACTGGGTAGAAGATTCAAGAAAAAGAAAAGGAACACTGTTCCTAATATCAATATGAATAGGGAAACAAAGCGCCTTACAATCACCATAATCCCAACTTACAAGTTAAATTATTACCATAATTATTTGTCTTAAATTTTGTGTACTCAATAGGAAGGAAGGGGCGTCACAAAGCCAACAAATTAAAGATTGTACTATTTGATTGCCCCCAGCGCTAAAGCATACCGTATGATGTATATATTTTAATCGTATGTCAAAGATATATTCAGTGTTCACAAATAAAATATGAAAAGAATAATGTATATACAAAACTTTCTTTTACCTTGAAAGATTAAAAAAATTGTTTTCAATAAACCATCGACTCAAATATAAATATTGACATTTAAATAAAAAATGATAAAATCAAATTATGTTACTCCTTTTTCCAAAATTATGTACCGATTTAGACACTTTAACTAGACTTTGTTCATTTTAAACACATTATATCAGGTCATGTTGTGTCATTTTGATACTTTTTGCTGACATGATATGGTGAATGTAATACACAGCGCGTGAAAGGCATTTTTAGCCAATTTTTATTTAATTTTTTCCTTCTTCCTTCCTATTTTTTGGCCACCATTTTCCCTACCTTTAATGTCCTTCAATGGTGAAAAGTGTGGAGAGTGATTTTAGAGTTGAATACACATCTCTATGTGGATTAGATTTGATGGTCAAATTGGTGAAGAATTTTATTGTTTAAATCGTGGCAGTTCAAATTATGTGGTTGAAAGTCGTCATTTTGGCTTCACTAACAATATTTTCTACTGATATTCTTCTCAGCTTATCACTCTTCATAGTTTCTAAAAAGTGCAGTTGTAGATTTGACCATTGATTGTGTGATATTTGGCCTTAATTACTATCACAATTCTTCATTAAAATGGCAGTCCTTAGTTTAGAAGTTGAGAAAATGACCATTTTGTTAGTGTATAATGGAATCCTCCTACTAATAAAACTAAAAAGCATTGAGATACGACGGTCGGCAGAGAAGACGAAGGGGGGTTGGGTTTAATTTGCTTGAGAAGACGACTAGGGTCGGGGGTGCGTGGGTGGGGGAGTTCTGCGAAGTAATTTAAAAATGATTTAATCCTCTTTAATAATTATTTGGGCAAAAATGCCAAGTGTCGTTGATTCATTGGCTAATTTTTAGTTTCATTGTTAAAGAATTGTTTTGGTGTCAAAATAACAAATGTCTTCATTTAATTTGGTATTTCGACATGTTATTGGCGAGTGAGTTACACTCTCTTTAAATTTTTTGTTGATTGTGAAAAAAATGTCAAAATGATACAATTGAACATGACATGAAGTATCTAAAACGAATAAAATTTAGTTAAGATGTCCAAATATAAATTGATGTCAACTTTATGGGATCACAATGGATTAGGCCAAACAAAAACCTATGCATGCACATCATCATCATCATAAGCCTCTATCCACATGTCAGTAGCAACAATAACCTAACAAAATAAAATACTTTGATCATGTCACGTACACCGGCCACTTTTTGTTGTCGGTTAATATACCTATTTTTATTTTAAAATAATCATAGTCCAAATATCTTTCTTTTTTTAAAAAAAAAAAAAAAGAAAGAATGGGGCGCGGAAGAAAAACTGAAGGAGGAGATTACAAGGTGGAGAATCACACTCATCAACAACATAAAAATTCAAATAGCTAACAAACTGAACTATTAAGATTTCTTGTCCAAATATCTTCAAGTGATCTAATATATTATACATAACTAGTATAGAAATTTTATATATATGAACTAACATCAATAATTAAGTTTGGCCAACAAGACAATTATAAAAAAAAAGTCGTATTAGTTTCTAATCCAATTTCAATAATTCTGATTCATGTTATATTGTTTGTCAACGTTGCCCCATAGGTAGATCAAAACTCATAATCAACATATATTAGAATTTCATTAAAGAATGAAGATTTAGGACACACTCTTTAATTTAAAGCTAAGCAAAGGGTCGCAAAAACCTTGAAGAGCCAAGGCCCAAGGGACGTATACGTACACACATGATTAATTAGATTTGGTAATGAATTAAAATCATATATAACATATATTTATTTATATCAATTCAAGCCTGATCTTGAACGTGCTGTCATGAGATAATAATTTCTTTTTATTTTCTAATTTCTAACTTTGACTTGTTATATTATTTCACTTTTAGAGTTGTCAATATTCGATGTCGTCGTCATCACTAATATTAATAAACTTGACGGCTTCGTGAAGCCGCATTATTTCTCTTGTTGATAATTCAGCACTTGTTATATTTATTATTAGCTTACTTCTAAGTTTTCTAATAATAATAAATAAATGTAACAGAAGATTAGGTAAAATAACATGTTGGGAATTATTGAGCATCGAGATTAATAAGTTATTCACTAACGTCTAACAACTATAGTGTGTCAGAATATTAGAAATATTGAATCAACAATAAAATTTTATTGGTTATTTCTTGGTAAATATTTTATAATCCATTGTTAATTCATAGCTAAATAAGATTAATTAGAATGAAATTTTTTATATTTAGCTATGAAATGTTGTCCGTCACTAATATCTTGTGTTCTTTCAGTGATGACCCAAATTTCAGGGGTGATGATGACACTTACCTTAGTCTCTAATAGGTAAGTCAATCTTTCGCCAAACAAATATATATATATATATATATATATAATATAAATGCGAAAGTAATCAAACAGTATAGTAAATAGTCTTAATGTCAATCTCAAAACTTCTTTCGTTAAACTTTTCAACTTTCAAAATTAAAATTATTGCTCTTAAAAACAACCATTTATTTCGAAAATTATGTCAACCATTCTCGCAACTCACGAACAACATAACCAAGCTACAAAACTGGTTCAAACTGAAAAAATAAGTAAAAAAACATGTCATTACAAAACTCATCTAACCAAACAAATACAGTGATGGCGGCCCCCATATATTCTAACGTCATCACTTAGGTAAGCAATTTTTTTAAATATGTTAAAAAGTGTACGTACATAGACATGTCGAAAAGCTGCTGCAATTTATTTATCAATTTGCATTTTCTAATAAAGTAAAAGGCTTTCTCATTGTTCTGCGCGAATTTTAGATGACAAGTTGCTAATGAAGTTCTCTATATGGGTCGATCCAACCCAGATAAATTATGTGGGCTTTGAAATTTGACGGGTTGTATTTCAATTTTGGAAAAATTACCTAATAACATAACTTATTTTATGGTATTCTTTAAAAATATTTACTATTTGAAAAAATTACAATTTTTTTTACTCTCTTTAATTTTCGGATATATCACTTCACGCAATGTATCGGTCGGATACATCACTTTACGCGATGTATTGGGACATATATGATATATCAGGACGTTTTATGGGATGTATCGGGACATACGTGATGTATCAGGACATTGAGTGTTGTATTTGAAATCGAGACGCGATGTATCGATTTGAAATCGAGACGTGATGTATCGATACGTGGAGGTGATGTATCGATACATTGAGCGATGTATCCGAAAGCGGGATGCAATGTATCGAGACGTTTTGGGATGTACCCGAATTCCACCAAATTTAAGACCTTTTTGTAATTTGAAAAAGAGTAGGGATAAGATGTAATTAGTTCTTAATACCATGAGATTTGTGTAAAATTCCCTTCGCTACTCAAATAAGAAAGGGAAACTTATAAAGATCTCACTAGTTTAGGAGCTAATTACTTAGATATACGCTAATTTGCAATATTACGAGTCTTACTAGATTTTAGTGTGTCTAGATAGGTTTAGATACATCCAGATACATGTATCTCAAAATACATGAGGTCAAAATTAGGTGTAATTTATTCTAGATACACTGTATCCAAGTGGATTTCATGTATCTGAGATACATAAATAAATCTCACTCGCCTCTCCCATCTCGTTCGTCACTCTCCTATGTATCTGGTATCCAGATAAATACAAATCAAACCATATTTGGTGTGATTCACATGTATCTGGAATACATTGACAAGTCCTTTTTAGTGTACTGATAGCAAAAAAAAATAATTAAGTATATGTGACTTGAAATCTGGTATGAAATTATTAATAAGTGATATAAAATATAGTTATTTCAAATTATAGAAAAAATGAGTAAATATGATAGAAATATTTATGTAATTAGGCAGTTTCTCCGATAAAATACAAAGACATTTCAAACTATAGTAGAATATATCTCAAAGCCAGGACGTGATAGGATATCCAGCAAGAAAATCTCATATTTTTGTATAGACATTTTAGTCAAATGACCATTAAGATAAACTAATTGAATAACGTAGGATAACCTTAATGTCCGGCTTTTTATGTGTTATTTGTGATCCTGAAATCTGAATATCCCCTATTTTTTCTCTTGATTCTTTGGAACCTTAAAGGGATCTTACCTTTTGGGATATGCTTAAGGCTAAGAATCTCTAGGAAAAATGTATTATCTATACACTCTTACTGTACTTTAAAATTGATTAATTATGAATCTTGAGTTTTTTTTAATTAATTCTAGTTCGTAGAAGAGATCTAATAAGATACCTTTCTCATTCATTTATTTGTTAGAAAACTAAAATAGTCATAACGTAATGGATAATGTGCTTTAATTTAGAGGCACTATGAAAGCTTGTCTTCCCAAATTATTTGAGACAAGGAGGCAATTAATAAATGATGAATGATTCACCTTTTTCTTGATGCCATGAGACGTACACCTTTGGGGGATGGCAAGGGGAGGTATTTGACTTTTTAAGTCTATAATATGAAGGGCTTAAGAGGCAAATTAATAACAACGTCGTTTGTCTGAATATTTTTAATTTCTACAATAGATGATTGTTATAGAAAAATCTGATTGTAATAATCGAAAGTTAATTAGCTAACATAGGTAGGAAACCTAGCTAAGGGTCTATAGAAAAGATTGGTTCTAGTCAATATTTTGTGCAGTCCTTTTAGACTAATTACTTTGTTACTACTACTTTTTGCTTCTTTTTAGAAGCAATAAACTACTAGAAAAGAAGACAGAATGATCCCCTTTCTCTCTTACTTGGTCTGGCGGAGAGGGGAAAGGGTATGTGACTCTACAATGTCATTATAAATAATAAATAAATTTGAATGCATGGATAGTATTGTAATTCAAATTTGGGATACTATATGATCATATAATGTTAAAATATGATAGGTGAACGTGAATATTTATTTTATCATTTCATCCAAAAACCTTAATACAACATAAGGAACATAGTGATTTGAGATAATACAAATTCTTTTAAAAATTGTTACATGAAACATTGTCATGTTTCCTAACCGTGTAAACGTTGCGAAGATAAAGGACTACAAATTAAAATTAATTGAGCCAACAATTATTACTTCCTTTGTCTCAATTTGTACGATTCATTTTTCTTTTTAATCAGTCTCAAGTAGAATGACATATTTCTATATTCAGTAACAATTTTATTTTAAAATGATCATTTTACCTTAATGAAGTGATTTATAGTCGCACAAATATTTACTATGACTTATTTTAAACCAGAAATATTTTAAAAGTCTTTTTTTTAAAAGTACATCACATAAATTAGAACAGAGGACCGTTTGAAAGAAGAAAGAAATCTTTTTGGAAGTGAGTGAAAATAAGATTTGACGATAGGCAATATATGGTGATGAAACCTGTTTGCAATATTTGCAATTGGAGAGACCATTCACCTAATGCATCTCCCATGTGTCCCTTACTCTCTTGCTCCTTCCTTACCTTACACAATTCCGTATCATCCATTCCTTCAACTTTAATTTAACTAGTCTCTCCTCTTATCTAATTAAATAGTAAAATGAAAAGGAAGAAATTGTCTCCTTATTATGATTTACGAATTTTCCCTAGATCTAGTGGCCTGGAAATATATCATTGATCAAAAAGCGATTGACTATCAGGTTTAATAATTTGGTGTGATCTATAGATATAGTTAATTAGTTAGCCCGTTGAAGCCCTTTGGTACCTCAAAATTTCAAAATTTAAAAGACATGTATAGACTGGCTCAAGCACATTAGTGACCTAAAGTCAAAATTAAACGGGGCCTTAAATTTTAAAAAATAGTTAATAACTTATATATATATATATATATAATTTATTTCTTCTAATATTTTAATCAATTGATAATATAACCGATCTATGTTATCTTTCATGAGATATAGTACTCTAATTAAGTCGCACTTCTTCGAATATTTTTTTTCATTTTATATGAAAAAAATTGAGTACTTTTTTTCTACAAATAGTATTCAATATTTTTATTTTTTAAATAAATTATAATCTATTATTATTAAAAAATGAGGCCCTCAAATATTGGAGCTAAGACACATGTATTTTCTTTTAGGGAAAAAGCTCAAGTATGTCATCGAACTTTCAGAAAAGACTCATTTATGTCATCCGTTAAAAGTTTGGCTCATCTATGCCATTACCGTTTAAGAAAAGGCTCATTCATGCCATTATTTTTTAACGGTGGTTTTGCAAAACCATTTTTTACACGTGGCCAATTATAATTCATCCACGTCATTATTATTTTTATAATAAAAAATTAAGTTTGTTCAGAAATTTGATTTTTTATTATAAAAATAATAATGACGTGGCCGAATTATAATTGACCACGTGTAAAAAATGATTTTGCAAAACCACCGTTAAAATGTTTGTTCAGAATTTTGATTTTTTATTATAAAAAAATAATGACGTGACCGAATTATAATTGGCCACGTGTAAAAAATGGTTTTGCAAAACCACCGTTAAAAAATAATGGCATGAATGAGCCTTTTCTTAAACGGTAATGGCATAGATGAACCAAATTTTTAACGGATGTCATTAATGAGCCTTTTCTAAAAGTTCAATGTCATATTTGAGCCTTTTCCCTTTCTTTTATTACACTGTTGAGCTGGCAGTAAGTAGGTACCAAACAGAAGTGTGATCGGTGGTTGCGAACACGTTTATTTTTACTTGGTCTTAGTAGAAGTACTATTTCATACACGCTTCTAATATCATTGAGGCTTGTAATTTATAGGCTAACATTTTATATATCATCGAGGCTTGTAATTTATAGGTTAACATCTTATATATCATTGAGACTTGTAATTTAATTACTGTTTAACATTTTGCATATATAATAAGCGTGTATCAATTTTCACTAGTTCTTTTTCAGTCTCAGTCTATCCTGCATTACTATGCTAGAAATGATTTTTAGCGGCATTAATAAACGATACTAACTTGCTGTTATGTTTTTTTAGAGTAAATTAATACTTTTTGTAAATGTTCTTAAAGCCTATGACAATATTTGACTCAACGGTAATTAACTAAATAATGTCATTAAAAACATTAACATTCTTTGCATAATTATTGTCTCTAATCATGTAATGCATGTATTTAAAATAAATTTGATAAACATGCTGGTAAAATGCCTGGTATGGGAGTCCATGCAGAATACACATCGGGCTTGTCCTTTTCTCTTATTCTTTTACTGTAGTAAATGTGTGACAAAATGGGACAATTATATATAGTTTAACACAAAAAATTCAAAAGTTTTTTTTTTAATTTACTTGCTTAAATTTAATATTAAGTTAAATTAAAACAAAAAAAATTAATATATATATATATGAAGAAGAACGTCTTTTCTTATGTTCGATTTGACCGAGTAAAATCTTCACTGCAAGTAGCAAAATGGTTGGCTTCAAGTTTCAGCCTTTAACTATACATACATCTAAAATAAGCAGAAAATTATCATAACATAAATTATATTATAAATAACAAATAAAAAACAGAAAACTAGTGTCTTAACAGAGAGAATTATCCTTGTTTTCTGTTACGAGTTGTTTACACTGGTCTATATTTTCATTTTCATCAAAACCATTGAGAAGAGTTCCTGTGAGATTTTTAGCTCTCTCTGCTTCTAAATCCCAATCTGTACGAAGCAAAACCAGCAACATTGTGACCATACACGATGCCTGCGCAGCCAATAATCCCAACCATAGACCTTCAAAATCAAACCCTGCATAAAAACTTAGTCCAACAGCCACAGGCATTCCCACTAGATAAAAACAACCCAAATTAATATTCGCACCGACTTTCGGCCTCGCAGTTCCTCTCAACACCCCACATCCAGTCGTTTGCGGGCAGTTTCCAATTTCACAAAGCCCAATTATTGGCAAAACTAGAGACGTCAATGTCAGAATGTCTTGGTCATTAGTAAACATTTTTGCCCAAATTTTCCTTACTGTAACCGCAAAAAACAGAGCTGAAAACCCCAATATGAAGCTGCCAGCAAGGCCTACAATTGCTGCAATTTTAGCTTTGTTTGGTTGTCTAGCACCTAACTCATTGCCCACTCTTGTTGATACACTGAAACTAAGTGATGATGGAAATATATAAATCAACGAAGTCGTTTGAATTAAAATCCCCATTGATGCAACTGTAGCTCTCGGATTTATCAAAAGTCCGCAGAGCAAAATCATGATTTCATACCACCACCATTCCAGGCAAACCGAAATACAACTAGGAATCGCCAAATTAAGGAGTTTTTTCCATCCTTTGAAACACTCTGTTGAGAAATTCTCCCAAGTCTTTTTATAGACACCAGTGATGATAATATAGGTAATTAAAGAGATAACGAGGTTGAAATTAGTCCAAACAGAGCTCAGAGCAATTCCCTTCACACCTAAATTAAGTTTCGTAACAAGAAGATAATTTATAGGTACGTGGAGAGAAATTGATAGGATCGCGCAAAATGTAAGAGGCAATGTTATGGATTGAGTCCTAAGATAAATACGCAATGGATGAAGTAATGATTGCGCGAATAAATCAGGAATTGAGTATATAAGGTAAGATTGTGCTTCATTAGCTATATCTTCATCTTGGCCACAGTAAAGAAGAATATTTTTCATGTTGATCCAAAGTAGCGCGATAGGAAATGATGTTAACATAAGCAATAGTATACTTCTTTGTAAGGTAAGTCCAAGAAGATTGTATTTTTTGGCACCAAAAGCTTGTCCACAAATTGGTTCCATACCCATAGCTAAGCCAGATAGGATTGAATAACCGGTGATGTTAGCGAATCCAACGGCTAGTGAACCACCAGCTAGGGCTAACCCACCGAGTTGGCCAAGGAAGAGCATGGAAATTAAGGATCGAGAGTAAAGGAGGAGACCAGTTAGTATCATGGGGAAAGCAATATTGGCTATGGATTTAGCTTCAATAAAGATAAGGGTAAAATGGGTATTATTTTTGTGATCATGCAATTTGTTTGTTGGGGTTTTAGGGATCAAAAGGGGGAACATGTTGGTGGTAGAGAGTAGTGGTGAACTTGTCTGCTTATTGCACATTATTTATTACACTTGTTTTTTTGGGTTATATATATATATATATTTAGTAACAAACAACTCTAAATGGGCAAAGAGAAATAGTAGTAATAATATTTGATGAAGGGGAAGGGAGAGAGAGAGAGAGATGTTAAATGGGTGATTTTAAGTGGAGGAATGAAAGGGGGGTTTTATAGGGACATTGAGGGACTCTTGTTTGGATGTTGGGTACCCTTCCCACTAAGTGACCATTTGAAAATTGATTTTGTCAACTATATGATTTTCTGTTGAATTTTACTTTTCCTCACTTGCAATTGCAATATATGTAATGCACTTCAACTCAATTGGGCATAGAGTTCACAAAAAACAAAAACTATGGTCTTAAATAAGTCTAAAATATGTGTACATTTATAAATCATATTCTTCTGTTTCAATTTGTTTGTATTATATTCCTATTTAGTCTGTTTAAAAATTAAAAAAAAATTAGCATTTAAGTTTTCATATCACATTTTAAGATCTTAAATAACATTTTATTACATTCTACGTATATTTAATTTTAATTAAGACTATCAGATTTTTTTTAAAAAAATTACTTTCATAAATTTCATGCAAAAGTCAGATCGGGCAAACAAATTAAATTGAATGAAAATATTTTTTAAATAAAACGGAGGGAATATTTATCCTTTTAAACAAACAAAAAAATGTACATATTCCCATAAATTGGGACAAAATGAGAAATTGTTTAGTATGTATAGAGTAGCGGTTTATATTCAACTGTGGGTAAGAGGGGCAAGTGTTCGGGCCGTACGGATTTAATTTTTTTAAAAATGATTTGAATTTTTGGGTTTTAGATTGAAGAAATTACAACAAATTAAGTTTTTATTGCATTGAATTGGATTGGATTTTTTTAATTTTGGATTAATTAGTTTGGATAGTTCAGATTTTGGATTTTGACTTTTTAGCCTTTGAGTTTGTAGGCCTCAATAATTCACCTAATAATTAGCTTCTTAGAATGTATAACTTTCTACTGTTAACCTAATCTATTAGACTTATTAGTATTAAACACATATGATAGAGATACGACTAAATATAAATCTGATAACCAATCCGAATACATTATATAATGGGAAATATTATTCATAATCCAAAATATCCATATATATGAACTGTTGATGAACAGTGGGATGACTTGGAATACAGTTAGTGTACAGTTGCATGAGTTTAGAGAATTTGGCAGGACGTTAATATAAGGGATGATGGAGGATCTTTTGTAGGTCACTCAAGTCGTAAAGCCAGCGACAAAAGCAAATTTTGGACGGTTGCAATTTAGAAAAAAAGACTCAAACCAAAGTTTCATTTTCATGATCGTAAAAAAAATGTCACTCAGAATTTTCACTTAAGGAAATTCAAATTATAAAAGAGTTAATACATGAAGAAATATTCTAACACTTATTATAAATACATAAAATTTAGCTACTAATTTTTATCTTGTATATTTTTTAACGAAAAAAATTCGCAACTTTTTCGATAGTCTTAGTTCTGCCCATAGGAAATGAAAAATGTGGAGGAATTTGGAGTAATTAATAAGGATTGTCCTTTTTTTTTTTTGCGGCACGTCTCACCGAAAGCCACCACTTTTAAGAATTTCGTCTGCTATTTCTTCTTCATCACTTACTTAGAAAGCAAAGGATCCTCATTTATCCCTTTTTCATGATTCATAACCCCTTTTAATCTTCTATAGATTCTTTTTGTTTTTTGTCTCCTAATTACTAATCAACATTTCTTAATATAGCATTCTATTGAGTAGTTCACACTCTTTTAACAACCTTACAAATTTTATAATATTTCCTCCGTCTTATTTAATGTGATATCGTTGGACCAGAAATAAAATTTAAGAAATAAGGAAAGATTTTGTTGTGTTTATCAAATTATCTTTATCAAAGTCACTTTAATACTTACTTTTAGTTGACTTTTCTTATAAAAAAGTGTTAAGTGAGATAAAACAAGGACAATGATGATGTTGTCATTAAATAGTTAATGAATAAAGAAAGATAATATTCTTTTTAAAATATACTAAAACGGAAAGGAGGAAATAATACATCAACGTCATTTTGTTTAATAGACAAAGATTCTAGCTAGTAGAAGATCAAATGTACGTATTATGTTTCTTTTTTGTTTTAAACACCATTTACTCCTTTTCTTGTTGCCTTTTGAGTGTTATCTCTGTTTTTTTTGTTTTGTTTTACCTCCGGTGTCTAGTATTCATATTGAAGTTCAATTATATTCGCATAAAAAAGTCCCAAATGTGAGGTAAAGCATTCCCTATCAAAGGTGATTTTGTACCCACTCAAATTCGACACTTCAGATTAAGGATGAATGAATACTTACTACTCCATCACAAGTCTTGTTGTAGTGTCTATCTTTGTAATGCTGCATGGAATTGAGCCATTAGAATTTTAACCATAAAGATAAGTATGGTACAATGATCAGAATATCTTTATTTTAGTATCATTATATTGCAATAAATTGGTATGGTATCACCACAAGTACGTACAAAACAGAGGATGACCAAATTAGTAAGAAAATATTCTAGTAGAATTTTACCAAAAACATATGGAAATCTAATTATAAGAAGGAAACTGAATAAGTCAGCGCACATTTGGAGTTGATCTAATTAAAGGTATTTCCAGAGTCCTACTTCCTCATTATTGTTGCTTCATTTGAGTCAATGTTGCTACAGAACCAAACTCTTAAGTGGGAAGCATAGTCACAGATCACAAGTACTCCCTCCATTCCGCTTTATGTATCATGTTTCATTTGACACAAAACTTAAGAAAAATAAAACAAGACTTGATATGTGTCGTCGAAAATATTCTTTAGTTGTTTGTCTGATTATAAATTATTTTATTAATTTTTTAAAAAAAATATATTTAATATCAGGTTATTTCTATTTATAGAAAAAATGAAATATTTTAGACGAACTAAAACGAAAAGTGTGTCACGAACATAGTGAAGACTATACGTATATGATGTCTGATGGGAAATGTGGACAGTGGCAGTGCCCTGGTCGTACCAGCAAAAACGTGTAGAAAAATTAGTGGGACATAAACTGAACAATAAACTAAAAACGTGTAGAAATTTTGGTTCTTTACAATCAAAGTGCCATAATTTATAAAACGCTCTAGACCTTTATATTGACCTCCGTTCATACTACCATTACTTTAATTAATTACTTGTATGATGGATTAATTATGAGTTCCCACTCAAAAATAAATAAAGAGTAATTAACGCCTTTTCTTTAGCATTTCAATTATGATCTCATAGTAGTTATATCCATTTTTTTCTTTTTAAAGTTTAGATTTAACTCAAATATATTGACAGTATATGATATTTTTATTCTATTTGCATTCGTAATAGGGAAACATGCTTTATTTTTTTGGGTTATAAATTTCAATTCTTATGATTGATTACATGTAGTTATCTTATAAATGCGTTGATCGAAGATTAATTATGATTTGATTGAGTCAAACAAGAATGCAAAGCAAAATTCGTATGCATAAACAACCGCCCCATTAATTAAGCATATGCATTGTTTTTGGCTTAAATATATCTAACCATGCATAGAAGTAAACTCATATTATGTTTAGTTAATTCATGAAACTAATAATATTGGGTTTGCAAAAATTCGTGGTCTTTGACTATAAATAAAAATACCTAAAAAATATTTATTGCACTATCGTGTTGTTGATAAGACGAGCAAAGAAAAAAATGGTACGAAAGAAAGTTACTTTATGTTAGAATTTAAGATAAAGTTTTTATCTCTTATCTAATTATAATGTGATAACATTGCCACAGCAAAAGACAAGATAACTGACAAAGTAAAGTTCGAAAAAACGAATATATTATCTACCCTTAATCTTATCGCCTCCCTAGTCCCTACAAGGAAGGGTCAAGTTCATACCAGTAAAACGATTTGACGAATCATATATATAAATTATACACATTGGACGTTGTTAGTTAATATAGTTTCTTGATTAGACCTTTGGTCAAAACTTTCAACTCCTAATAATTATCAGAATAGTATGCTAGTTTAAAGGACGGTTAGTAGTTTAGTTGGTTGGATACCTCAACTCTCATCTTGTAAGTGATGATTCGTTTTCCCTCATTGTAATCTCCTCCCTATTTTCCCTTCCCCTACCCCCAATTTGTTTTAAAAAAAGGACGACAGTAATAGACCAACAAGGAGTGAAAATAGTATCCTTTAATTCTTAACCTAATATTTCAAATTTGACTCCTACTAGGAGTATGGAGTTGCCTTCAATTTGTTAGAGAGTGTTTTTATCCTCTAACAAAAGATTAATTAATTTGTGGTCTTAATTCAAATTAGTCTACAAAACACCAGATGTAAATAAAAAATAAAGACTAGCTTATAATAGAGACTGAAATACTTTCAATGATCTCCATGTTATTTTATGCTCTCAATATGCGGTGGCACTTCAAAACTTTGTTTCAACTGCCAATCAATCACATGAAGGGTGATAATAGGGTTAAAATGTTCCCATTTTTTAAGCTTCATTGGATAATATAAAATCTTGGAAATTCTCTTGTTGGCTAGATGCGTGAGTTATGGATCACCCAAATGTTCATTGATGTAGCTAGATCATAGGTGCCACAGAATATAAATAGATATTGAGGAGATCACACTGACAAACATTATCACATTGCCAAATACAATAGTATAACTCTAGTTCTACTCGCTCCGTTTCAAAATAGTTATTCAAAATTAAATTAAATTAAATTAAATTAAATTAATTCACTATTGAAAATTCAAATTTGAAATATTAGTTACCGTTCTTCTCATATAATCATACAAAAAATATATTAGTTAATATTTACATAATTTTACTTTCGAGAACTCAAACGTGACCATTATTTTGGGACGGAGAGTAATGTATATATGATGAGGGGAACTACTATACATTTGAGATAGTTCACATTCACTATTGCAGTCAAATAGTACAAACCGTCATATACTGTGATAATCCACAGACATTTTTTTTTTTAATACTTGAATGTTTTTTGTTCGTACTTTCTAATACAACTTGTGTTACGATACTCATAACATACAAGGAAGTGGTCCTAGCAGGTGAAAATTATGATGGATAGGGCAAAATATAGAGCCATGCATTCATCGAAACGTGTCTCCAGAGGACGTACGTTAGTGAATGAAAGAAATTAGCACTTACACTACCAGCAGTAGAATTGGTCAGGATCAGATAGAGAGAAATGTAAGATTTAAAGTCAGAGTGATTTTACAATATATAATTGTATACGCATGTACATACTAGAGCTGTCAATATGGGCTAGCCCACCCCATTCGGGCTAACTCATACATGCTTTGATATTTTACGGGTCAGGCCGGGCTAGCCCATTTTTGGTGTGGGCCAGAAAACGGTCAGCCCAGCCCACAAGTACGTGGGCTACAGGCTTGTCGGGCCAGCCCACTTTTTTAATATATTTTTTTTAGAATTATAAATTATAATTCAAAAATATTATCATAAATATCGACAAAACAATATTACATGGTATTAATGTTACTACTTGTTAATCAAATCCACAAATAAGAGAAAACAAACTAGTAAGAGAACTAGAAAAGACGGTTGCGGATGGTGAATAAATAAACTACGGTCTATTAGTGATTCCCTAAAGATTTTAGGGAATTAAACTTTAAATAGATTTTGAGTTTGGACTCTCTTTAATTTTAAATTTTAATATTATATTATATTTTTTAAATTAATTTTTATTGGCCCACGGGCCGGCCTTACCTATATTTCTTAAGCCCCACAAATTAGCAGGCTTATTCAGGCCAGGCTAAAAAACTCTTTTCTTAAATGGGCTCCAAAAATCTTAGCCCAGCCCTATTAAATCCCGGGTTAGGTCAGGCCGGCCCAGCGGGCCTAGTCCATATTGACAGTTTTAGTACATACTATTTTTTTGTGTCAAATATAGTTTGAACGGAAAATAATGATTTAAATTGAACACTTAAAATCGATTCTACCTAAAGCTTCCTTTATTTGGAAGAAGGGGACATTGACATTATCATGAAAAAAGTATGAAATAAACTGGTCTCAAAGATGTGTTCGATCGATCGAACCCACAAAATGATTGTTAAAAAGACTGGGACTTGTGTGTCATGAAGTTTGTGAATGACACGTGTCCCAATGAAATGGAAGAAAAGGATAAAAAATAGATATATATATATATATATATATATGTACATTATCTTGCCCACAACTAGCTATTATCTATCTCTGCGTTAGATTTAACCAATCACAATTCCTCTCTCACTCAAATATCATGTACTTGTCCTGCATAGTACAGTGGTAGTCTTTCTCCAACCAAATTCCAAATGTAATAAAATTTTGAGTAAATTTTAGGAATAGTAAAGATAAAAATTATATTAGCGTCCTTCGGAATGGCTCAGTTGGTTTGGAGGGTGGTTATCCACACGGATGATTCGGGATCGATTTTCCCTCAATGCCTTCTGAGTCGAGCCTGCCGCATAGGGCTTGCCAAGTGCGGTTTACATCCCCTGTGTGGTTTGCAGGCTATTACACAATGGGGGGGTTTACCTAGTGCGCACAAAGTGCTCACCACAGAGTGCTCACCCGAAGGGCAGAGGCTGTGACAGAGGTTGTAGCGGCTGCGGGTTATCCTGGGGTTCCAAAAAAATTAAAAAAAATAAAATTATATTAGCGTTATATAGCTATAAATATGTTATTTGTGCTTCATAGCCAAATTATATTTTTTATGGAGCATCTGATTTGTATAAATCTGACGTCCGTGTCTATGAAAATTGTATTTGAATATGTATATGTTCTTTGTGTTAGGCAAGAAGTGGCGATCGAGACTAGGAGAGAGAGGAGAGAGGTGAGTGAGAGAGGGCAGATAGTGGAGAGAGGTGAATTGTTTATGTATATCGGTTAGATAATTGTATATATGTAACTACTATGTATATGTATCAATGATTGTGCTTGTATATATGCATAAAATTTGAATTCGTATACAATTAAATCGAGTTAAAATATTTGTATTTGTATATCAAATCTCTCTCTCGCTTTATACAAATACAAATTATACATTGTATTTGTATAATTTGTGTTTGTATAAAGTGAGAGATACATAAACGCAAAAGAAAACTAGGCAAGAGAAAATTTGTATTTGTATAATTATAAGTATATATAACAGAGATATATGTATTTGTATTTGTATGTACAGTCTCTCTCGCTTTATACAAACACAAACACAATTTATATATTTGTGTCTGTATAAATTGAGAGAGGCAAGTAAGAGAATGAGAGTGATGAGCGAGATTCAGGGGAGAGAGGCGAATAACAAAAAATTTAGTACAAATTAAAATTAAATAAGACGATTATTATAGCATTTATTTTAAATTAATAGGTTTATATAATGCACTCCCTGAAATTTATGATATTTATGTCTGATATCAGTAAAACTGCATTATGTAACGTCGAGACAGTTGTGATAACTAGTACTCCTAGACCATTGACGTTTAGAAAACATTTTACAGTCAGATATTGATTGATAAATGATGACCCTTTCCTAGATACTCACACTCCATCATCGTTCATTTTCACTTGTTCGTATTTGACTTGACATAACTTTAAAAAAAAATACTCTTTTTATTTTAAAAAAATGATATATTTTTATTTTTAATCTATTTAAAAAAGAATAACATTTTTTTCTTTTCAATAACACTTTAATTTCAGCTTTCCACGCGATATGTTTAAATCCACAAGATTAAAGAACATTCTCATACATTTGACATAACTTTAATTTAGGATCACAAGATTTAAAAGTCTTCTTTATTTTTTTAAATTACGCGTTAAGTCAAACTAGATCATTCTTTTTTAAAAGGAAAGAGTAATAAATAAAATAATAATTTTAATATATCATATCTAATTATTATATTTCATTTCTCATTGAATTAAGAATGGATTAGAAATAACTAATACTTAATAATAAGGATAAAATAGATATAAAGTGATGAATTATAATTTATTTTTTTAAAATTAAACAAGTAAAAATACTATATACCTATTTTTAATATATTGAACAAATAAAAATAAAAGGACAAAATATAACCAAAGTAGTTCATCGAATAAACCAAAAGATGAAACCACGTGGCCAACAAGTGTGGAGTATTCAAGGGAGTGCAGGTGGTCCGGGTAGTAGGAAAGCTCTTCCCCAACAAGTGTGGAGGATTCAACGATTGCAGGGCGGTCCGGGTAAATAGAAAAGCTATGAGGATTTTTCTCCTCAAATAACTCTGGTAATTAAGTAGGCATTTCGATATGCGATTTGATTTTATAATTTTAAATCGAGATAAAATTTTAAATTTTTCAAAAAGTTTTATTTAAAAATTTCAAATTTCAAATCACAATTTCACAATTTACAAGTTTATATTTTGTAAAATAAAACTATCTTTTTTAATCTATCAACTATTTATTTCATATGTAAATAAAATTTATAGTTAATACTGTTAATCTTACCAATTTTCATTTCCGCCACATGGTAACTTTAAATTACACCCCTACTAATTTCAATCGTTTGAAATAGTTACCGCTTAGAATAAATATTAATTGTTTATAATGAAGTTATCTCATTTCCGTCACATGTAATCTATTTAGTAATTCTTTATCGAATAATTATTTTTTTGGTAGATAAATATTATATTATTGATGTTGGTCTTCAAAACACGAAAGGATTCTTAGATCCATACAAAGGACCACAATATTATTTGCAGGATTACAGAGGAAGTGTGATAAGAGCCTCAAAACGCTAAAGAAATTATTTGACTTCAGGCATTCATTTCTGTGTAATGTGATTAAACGAACTTTTGAAGTTTGAAAAAATATATCCAGAATACTGAACAAGTCATGAACTATAATGATATTCACACACAAGTGACAATTATCATAGCTTGTGCAGTGTTACATATTTTTTTTGTGAGAATATCAAAGGAGTAATGAAATATTCACGGAATATGAACATGCTTATATATATAGTTACTAATTATATTGACCAATAGTTCAAAATAACAATGTTGGTTCTTCTTGTTCATTTGATCGAGAAATGCATGCTCAATGTGAGGAGTTCGTCTATACTAATGTGGGAGGATTATATTATAGAATAGTACACTACAACTCATGTTCAATTTTATCTTTTTATTGAATTAGAATTCAATCAATAAATATTGAATTTTAAAATATAAAATAAAATTGTGATAGTGTATAATACTTTTCTTATAGGCTCTTGCTTATTTGGTAAAATTGTAAAAAGAATTGACTTAATTTTGATTGTTTTCATAACTTATAACATTTTTATGTTTATAAGAAAAAAATACACCAACATGGGTTGTGGTGCACTTGTGTGAGTGCTTCATCTTTAACCAGAGATCTTGGATTCGAGCCCTGGATATGAATTTTTTTTTGTTGGGAGCGTCACCTCCGAATGGGACCTGCAGTGTGCATCCGGATTTAGTCAAAACTCAAATGTGGGCTTTCCAGACACGGTGAGAAACCAAGAAAACAAAAAAATACAATTTAAATATTCAACTAAATTACATGTCCAAATAATATTTAACTTAATTTCATCTCAAATTGCCAAACAGGCCCTAAATTTTCCATTATTGAACTAACATAAGTTGCAATTATGTTTCTAGCTAAGCATTTTAATTGGAGTAGGAAAAATATCAAATTTAACATTTTTTTGTTTTATGCTTAAAAAAGAAAGTGTTCACTTGTCAGCAATAGTAGCCTCACATAAATAGTGTTGGTTATGAAATTCAAAAAAAAAATTCTTCTCAATATCCATGCCATATATTCGCTTTATTTTAATTTATTTATCTTAGTTACTAGTTGGACATGCAAATGATAATTCTTTTTTTTACCTTAAATTTTTCATATACTTTCTAAATATTTTGATATAATATTTTTTTTTTTAATTTGTAAATATGTAAAAAAAATTTAAAAAAATTAAAGATTTATGTTTAAATGGGCTAACCCATCGGTGGCCCCCTAAACTTGGCACGATCTTTCACTTAGACACTTTAACTAGGCTTTGTTCATTTTAGACACCTCATGTCACGCCCAACTGTGTTAATTTGACACTTTTTCGACAATCTGCCAAATTTGTAAGGTGTTTGTAATACACTTGCCGATGATGTGTCAAAATGACGAATTAAATAAAGACACGTGGCATATATATAAAAAATAATTCTCAAATAAATAATTTTTAGTACAAAAAAAAGTGACCAATGAATGAATGACACGTGGAATTTTTACCCAAAAGACTTTA
>JAJOOS010001164.1:0-39091 GCA_029582725.1 Solanum chiquidenum | reverse complement strand
GAAAAAGGAATATTATACTAGAATAAACTCAAAATAAGGTTAACGGAGTAATAGGGATGTCAACAAGAATTATACTAGCTAGCTAACTCAGCCCAAAAGCTAGCAATTCTATCATCTTAGAAGCTAACAAGAATACTATAACTGCTTGATTTAGGGAAGTTTTGAGCTAGTGGTGATTCTTTACTCTTTTGAACAAGGAAGTTTGTTGTAGTAAAAATTATTGTGTTCTTATGTTCTGCAATTTATTTCTTGTTTGATAGATAAAATAACACGTATTAACATAAAGGGATGGTGACCTCATAAAAGCAATTTGTACTGGAGATACATAATTGATCAATTATTACAAGACTAATTTATTACTTAAATGGCTTTTTGATCAATTCAAATTCTTTCCAATTAAAGAAATGCAAATTGTGCTAGACTAATTCTTTGTACTTGATGTCATTTAATTATCCATCTTATAATTAATTAAGAAAACTGTTGGAGATAAGAGGCTGCATTCACACAAAAAAGGAACCACTCATGTTAACATTGTAAACCAAGATAAGAAAGAGGATAATGGACTCCTTACAGACAAGTTGGGCCAGCTATCTATTGGGCTCGTTTGATTTGAATTGATCTGATATTGGAATTGACAACTCACAAGATATACACAGCTCACAAGATACACAGCTGTAGAAAGAATAATTGTATATATGGTAAAGAATAAAATCATCCAGAATTAGAGTAAATACATTGATTCTGTTTTACATTTCCTTTTCAGCAATTACATGTATAAATAGTGCTAGAAATCTGTACATTAATGAAAAGAAAATACAGAAAATTTTCCATACATTCTGTCTTATATTCCTACATGGTATCAGAGCAGTAACATCATCTGCTAGCTCACATCTTTTTAACTCTTCGATTATTCTGTTCTTCATTCCTTTCAAAGATGCCAAACTCCACTTCTGAGAGCACTGAAGGTACTCCTAATACAAGTGTTCAACAAGACAATGGAATCACCATTGACAATTCTCATCCATACTTTCTTCATCCATCTGATGCACCAGGATTGGTCCTGGTCAATACTCCTTTTGATGGCAAAGGATATCCAGGATGGAGAAGGTCTATTCTTATCTCTCTTTCAGCAAAAAACAAGTTGGGTTTCATAGATGAAGCTTGTCCTGCCCCAACCTTGACTGATCCGACCTTTAAAACTCTGGAGTCGCTGCAATGATATGGTAACATCTTGGCTTTTAAATTCTCTTTCTAAAGACATTGCTTCCAGTGTTCTTTATTCCAGAACAGCCAAAGATCTTTGGTCAGATCTTGAACATAGATTTGGCCAGCCCAATGGGGCAAAATTGTATCATCTGCAGAAAGAATTAGCAGATTTAATCCAAGGATCTACTGATATTGTTGGATACTTCACCAAGATGAAAAGGTTATGGGATGAGTTAGACACTTTAAACGCTAATATGCTTTGCACCTGTGAGTGTTCATGTGAAGGAAAAAAGAAGATGATTCAATTCAAAGGAGATGAGAGGCTCATTCATTTCCTCATGGGACTGAATGATACCTATGCACCTGCCAGAAGCAATATTCTTATGATTAATCCATTACCCACTGTGAACCATGCATATTCTCTCTTGATGCAGGATGAAAATCAGAGAGAAAATCATTTATCTTCTCAGTTTCCTGGAGATAGCTCTTCCTTCATGGTAGGAAAATCAACTATCTCAGAAAATCAACTCAACACTCAACAGAAAAATGGATCTGGATCTGGATTCAACTATCAACAGAAGCCTGGAAATACTTATTTCAAAGGAAACACATCTTACAAAGGAAAGAAAAGCAACCAATTATGCAATTATTGTAAGATGACTAATCACACTATTGACAATTGTTACAGGCTAATAGGTTTCCCAGCAGATTTCAAGTTCACCAAATCTAAGAAATTTCAAGGAACTGTGAGAAGCAACTCTGCAACTTCAATGGAAGAACCAGATGGGAATCAATCTATTCTTGCTTCTTCTGAGAATCCTAATGTTGCTCAACAAATCTCCCCAAATCAATTCACTCAGCTTGTTCATCTCTTAAAACATATTCAAGAAGGAAAACCTGTTGGATCAGAAGTCAATGTCAACTCGGCTGCTGGTATATTTTTTGAACATTCGCCCTCTTGTTATTCAGTAGATAATTCAAATTCTAAATCTTGGATTATTGATTCAGGGGCCTCTGAACATATGTGCTTTGATCCTAACTCTTTCTTATCTCTCATTCCCTTAACTAAGCCTTTAATGGTTAGGTTACCTAATTCATCTAGCGTAAAGGTTACTCATGCAGGATCTATTTCTCTTTTGCCTGATTTTATACTCACAAATGTCCTTTATATCCCAAGTTTCAGATATAATTTACTCTCAGTTCATAAACTATGTCTATCTTTCAAGTGTGTCATGATGTTCACATCTACCGGTTGTCTTTTGCAGGGCCCTTTCTTGAAGAGCCCTCAAGTTTTTGGTGAAGTCAAAGATGGACTATACATTTTAGAGCCTACTGGGACTCAACCTCTTGCTACAAATAATATAGTTTCATTTCCTAAGAGAGCTAGTTCTCATTCTGTTTCAGATTCAGTCGTTTTATTTCATAAGAGATTTAATTCTCATTCTGTTCTAGCTTCAGTTTCTGTCCCTATTTTAGCTAAATCACAATCTGATGTAATGTTATGGCATGTAAGATTGGGGCATTTGCCTTTCAATGCAATCAAATATATCAGTTCAATTTCATTCTCTTCAAATTTTGAATGCACTTGCACTGTCTGCCCCTTAGCAAGACAGTCCAGACTACCATTTCCAATTAGTCATATCAAGAGTAAAGGAATTTTTGATCTTATTCACATTGATGTTTGGGGTCCCTATAAGGTTCCTACTTATAATGGTTATAAATACTTTCTCACAATTGTAGACGATTTCAGCAGAGGGACTTGGACGTATTTGTTGACTGCTAAATCAAATGCTTTTTCAGTACTCAAGTCTTTCTTATGCATGATAGAAAGACAGTTCAATGCTAAAGTGAAACTAATAAGATCGGACAATGCCTTGGAACTAGGGAAGAGTGCAGAAACTTCTTCATTTTTACAATCACAGGGAATTCTACATCAGACTTCTTGCACAGCCACACCCCAACAGAATGGAATTGTGGAAAGGAAACATAGGCACTTACTGGAAATTGCTAGAGCCTTAATGTTCCATTCCAAAATTCCAATTCCTTATTGGGGAGAGTGTATACTCACTGCAACATATTTGATTAACAGGTTTCCATCTAGAGTACTCCAAGGTAACACTCCTTTTGCACTCTTGTTTAATCAGAAACCTTCATATCATCATTTAAGAAGCTTTGGATGTTTGTGTTATGCTTCTACATTATCACGTGATAGAGGTAAATTTCAGCCTAGAGCAGTTGCTTGCGTCTTTTAAGGCTATCCTACTGGACAAAAGGGATACAGAGTCCTTATTCTAGATTCTAAGAAGGTATGCGTATCAAGGGATGTTCAGTTTCATGAACACATTTTTCCATTTGCCTCTTTTCCTAATACTATTTTATCTACCATTTTTCCACCTATCTCTTCTATTTATTCCGATCACCTTACAGATGAATCCATGTTCTTTCCTTCTCCTACAATTGCAGACCAACCCTCACCAGTTTTATCTCCTTCTATGGACACTAATTCCACTTCTCATCCTCAAACTACTACTACTCCACCTACCTCCACTGTTCAAGACCCTTTACTTCCCCCTACCATCCCAACCCCTAGAAGATCTGATAGACAAAACAAAGGTACGTTACCTAGTCATTTATATGACTTTGTTTGCAATAATTTTTTTACCACTGATCTAACTACTACTTGTCTAGCAGTACCTTCCTCACCACCTACATATCCATTTCCATCTCTTTCCAATCAAAATCAGGTTTTACTGCATTCTATTTCACAAATTTCAGAACCCACTCATTATTCTCAAGCTTCCCAGCATCCTGGATGGAAAGCTGCCATGGATTCTGAATTGCAGGCTTTGATCATTAATCAAACATAGGATGTGGTACCTCTCCCTTCTGGAAGAAAAGCTTTACCTTGTAAGTGGGTCTACAAGGTTAAACAAAAGGCCGATGGAAGTATAGAAAGACTTAAAGCAAGATTGGTTATCAGAGGTGATATATAAAAGGAAGGCATAGACTACAATGAAACTTTTTCTCCGGTTGTTAAGATGACGACTATCAGATGCCTATTATCTATTGCAATCAAGAAGAATTGGCCAGTTTCTCAGTTTGATGTAAGTAATGCTTTTCTCCATGGAGACCTCCAAGAAGAGGTTTACATGAAATTTCCTTCTGGAATGTGTCCACCCAGTCCCCACCATGTCTGTAAACTCAAGAAAGATCTTTATGGTTTAAAACAAGCCTCCAAACAATGGTATGCAAGACTTGCAGGGGCTCTCAATTTTAAAGGTTTTTCCTCATCTCTCAATGATTATTCATTATTCTTTAAAAAGACAGGAAGCTCTATCTCCATTGTGGCAGTTTATGTTGATGATTTATTACTCACCGGTGATGATGCTCAAGAACTTTCAGATCTAAAGTCTTTTCTACATTCAGAATTTCAAATAAAGGATCTTGGGCAAATTCATTATTTCTTAGGAATGGAAATCATGCGAGAACCAACAGGTTTCATCATTACACAAAGCAAGTTTACTCGGGACTTACTTAGTGAATTTGATTGCTCCAGTCTCCCTACAATATCTTATCCACTTGATCATTCCATCAAATTAACTGCTGCATCAGGAACTCCTTTGCTTGATCCAACCATCTATCGACGTTTGATTGGAAAACTTAACTACCTCACCCATACAAGACCCGACCTTTCTTTCACTGTCTTGACCCTTAGCCAATACATGCAACAACCCTCTATTTCCCATTTCACAGCAACTCTTCGTGTCCTTCAATACCTTAAATCAAACCCCACTCAAGGCCTTTTTCTCAATTCAAACTCCAATTTTTCTCTTTTATCCTTTTGTGATGCAGATTGGGCAGCTTGTCGTGATTCTCGCAGATCTGTGAGTGGCTTCTTTATAAGCTTGGGCGGTTCTCCAATCAGTTGGAAATCAAAAAAGCAAACCTCCATATCCCTTTCTTCAGCTGAAGCTGAATATCGCTCTATGAGGCGTCTTGTTGCAGAATTAACCTGGCTCACTCGTCTTCTCATTGATTTATCCCTTGAACCATCATTACCGGTCCCTATATATTCCGATAGCCAAGCTGCAATCCATATCGCCCGAAATCCGGTCTTTCATGAACGGACAAAGCATGTTGAGCTAGACTGTCACTTCGTCCGCCAACAATTTCTTTCAGGGTTGATATCTTTGTCTTTTGTTCCTTCAAAATCTCAGCTTGCTGACCTCTTTACCAAACCTCTATCTGGTCCATCTTTGTATTCAATACTTGGCAAGTTGGGGCTCTCTTCTTTCCCCTCCAACTTGAGGGGGGATGTTGGAGATAAGAGGCTGCATTCACACAAAAAAGGAACCACTCATGTTAACATTGTAAACCAAGATAAGAAAGAGGAGAATGGACTCCTTACAGACAAGTTGGGCCAGCTATCTATTGGGCTCGTTTGATTTGAATTGATCTGATATTGGAATTGACAACTCACAAGATATACACAGCTCACAAGATACACAGCTATAGAAAGAATAATTGTATATATGGTAAAGAATAAAATCATCCAGAATTAGAGTAAATACATTGATTCTGTTTTACATTTCCTTTTCAGCAATTACATGTATAAATAGTGCTAGAAATCTGTACATTAATGACAAGAAAATATAGAAAATTTTCCATACATTCTGTCTTATATTCCTACAGCATATAAGGCAAAAGATGTCATGGATTCTATTATTGTTCGAGATAATGGTCTCTTACATCTTATTTTCTCACTTCCCATTACCATAAAAAGGATCAAGCTTATCAAAGAAGAGGTCTCCGATTTACATGAGAAGATTCCCAAGAAGAGAGATCTTGTTGTTGTAAACTCTCCCAAGAAGCCAGTTCAAAGAAAGCCGTTGACAATAGGTAAAATAATTGTAGGTTTTGAGGAGGAGACGAAGAACTGGATAATGAGAAAGCTCGCCGGTGGACCGGCAGATCTAGATGTCATTTCGATCACTAGTATGCCGGGTTCAGGTAAAACTACTTTGGCGTACAAAGTATACAATGATAAATCAATTTCTAGTCATTTTGACCTTCGCACATGGTGCATAGTCGACCAAGAATACGAAGAGAAGAATTTGTTGGATAAAATTTTCAATCAAGTTAATGGCTCAGATTCAAATTTGATTGAGAATATTGATGTTGCTGATAAACTACGGAAACAACTGTTTGGAAAGAGGTATCTTATTCTCTTAGATGACATGTGGGATACTACTACGTGGGATGAGTTAACAAGACCTTTTCCTATAATGGTATGAAAGGAAGTAGAATTATTTTGACAACTCGAGAAAAGGAAGCGGCTTTGTATGGAAAGCTCTACACTGATCCTCTTAACCTTCGATTCTAAGATCAGAAGAAAGTTGGGAGTTATTAGAGAAAAGGGCATTTGGAAACGAGAGTTGCCCTAGAACTATTGGATGTTGGAAAAGAAATAGCCGAAAATTGTAAAGGGCTTCCTTTGGTGGTGGATCTGATTACTAGAGTCATTGTTGTGAGGGAAAAGAAAAAGAGTGTGTGGCTTGAAGTTGTAAATAATTTGCTTTCCTTTATTTTGAAGAATGAAGTGGAAGTGACGAAAGTTATAGAAATAAGTTATGACCACTTATAACCTGATCATCTGAAGCCATGCTTGATGTGCTTTGCAAGTAGACCGAAGGACTGTGCAACGACAATCTATGAGTTGAAAGCTGTATGGGGTGCTGAAGGGTTTGTGGAGAAGACGGAAATAAAGAGTATGGAAGAAGTGGTGAAGATTTATGTGGATGATTTAATTTCCAGTAGCTTGGTAATTTGTTTCAATGAGATAGGTGATAACCCGACTTACCAACTTCATGATCTTGTGCATGAGTTTTGTTTGATAAAAGCAAGAAAGGAAAAGTTGTTTGATTTGATAAGTTCAAGTGCTCCATCAGATTTGTTGTCACGTCAAATTACCTTTGATAATGATGATGAGGAGCACTTTGGGCTTAATTTTGTCCTGTTTGATTCAAAAAAGAAAAGGCATTCTTGTAAACACCTCTATTCTTTGACCATAAATGGACACCAGCTGAATGACCGTCTTTCTGATACATTTCACCTAAGACACTTGAGGCTTCTTAGAGTGTTGTACCTGGATCCCTCTTTTATCAATGTGAACAATTCTTTGCTGAATGAAATATGCATGTCGAATCATTTGAGGTTCTTAAGAATAGGGACAAAAGTTAAATCTCTGCCTTTGTCTTTCTCAAACCTCTGGAATCTAGAAATCTTGTTGATGGATAACGAAGAATCAACCTTGATACTATTACCGAGAATTTGGGATCTTGTAAAGTTGCGACTGCTAGCTGTTGTTTGAAGTTGCATAAGGGGGGAAGAACGGAACATGGAGGAGGAAGACACCTTTGAGAATCTCAAATGTTTGAAGTTGCATAGAGTGACTCTTTCCAAGTGGGAGGTTGGAGAGGAATCCTTTCCTCTCTTGAGAAATTAAAACTGGAGGGATGTTATGATCTTGAGGAGATTCTGCCTAGTTTTGGGGATATTTATTCATTGAAAATTATCGCACTTGTAGACAGCCCTCAACTTGAAGATTCCTCTATGAAGATTAAGGAATATGCTGAAGATATGAGGGGAGGAGACGAGCTTCAAGTCGTTGGCCGGAAGAATATCCCGTTATTTAAGTAGCATTATATGTGAACAGGTTCTTCTCCATTCTTTTGCTGTTCTGATTCCTGTAGTAGCAAATGTTGAAAGATGTCTACAATGTGTTTGATGAAAGTCTCAACTGAAACTAAGTAGAAATATCATTGTTATAAACAACTTTGACTATATTTGAAATATACATGGCAATATATTATGTCTCGCCAATATATTGTTATAGGTTTTTGTTTTCTTGAATATTTCTGTTTCTTCTTTATCTTATAAACTACTCTTCTTCTCCTTTTTTGTGAATCTAAATTAAAATTGTGGGATAATGTTTTGTAAGTGTCATTTTATCTTGATAAAGTTTTAAGCACATTTTATACATCAGACCCTTTGGTATTGACTATTGGAAAGTACAATCATGGAAAGAGGAAAGGAAAATGAAGGAGAAAGAAAACGGTACGTCATGCATATAGAAACTTAATTGGCCTTAAGATACAAAATGTGATACATATGTTTAAAGAATTGTTATTCGAAAATTCATAATCTGAAGCATAAATAATAAAAGTTTCTCTCTTTCCCACAAACTTTATGTGTCCCCATCAAAAATCAGAACCCTTTCCTGCTGCCCCCAGCTCCTCCGCCATGCTCAGTTCACCTCCTAGTATGGAATTACTGACTCTGTGATATGATGGACAAGAAGGAAGTCTAACAAAAGGTTGGCAACCTCTGTATCTCTGTTTTTGTAAATCTTTCAAGAAATACTATCATCACAAACATGTGAAGGTAGTATTCATATTCAAATAACTACTCTCTCTGTCTCATCATTTCGTTTGAATTTTCACAAAGCTTAACAGAAGTAGAAAAAAAAAGACTTTTGAAACTTGTGATGGTAAACATATCATAGTATTTGCATAGAAATAAAAACTTTTAATTAAGAAATTATATATAAAAAAAATGTTAATATTATATCTGGACGGAATAATAAGAAAATAGTGTCAAATAAAAATGAAACGGAAAAAGTAATATAAAGTGAGCAGCGTATTATTCTTATGAGAAATTTTGATTAGCTTTCTAATTAAATTAATCTATACCTAATTATGAATTTGGACTTTCTAGTAGAAAAGTGATTCATGTTTTTGCCTTTTAGTAGCACTAACTCATCTTTATAATTTTTTTAATACTATACAATTATGAGGGAATAATATGCATGATTTTCTCTATAAATTTTTTAATTTTTAATACTCCACTAACCCTAATCAACAAAAGAGTCTTTTTTTAAGCATTAAACCCAATTTGTGTCAGTAGTTATTCTTCCATACATACTTTGTGTTTAGTTCCATAATTTTGAGCTATATAACAAAGCAAGGAGAGGATAATTTTTCCATCAAGTAAAAAGGTTAGCTAACTCATCTACTCTATTGAAAACAATGACTTTCTTCAAGAAAATGACAAAAATATTTTCTCATCTTTGGTAGTAAGTTCAATCTAGTTCTTGAGTTGGATTTTGTTTATGAGAAAGTAGAGAAATGAAGATTTTTAGGAGTTGAATAAATAATCTGACCTTGTGATATTTGGAGCCCAATCAGCATTACAGTAAGCTGAAAATTGGTCCTTACTACAGCTTGATAAGAGTATTTTCCTCATGGATGCTTCCAAGTGTGACTTGTTAGGTCGACACAGATACTTGCTAAGTGCCTATACACTATAGGATATGTCTGGTTTGGTTATGGTTAGATATACAAGTTTTTGCTACATCTGTTTCAGGATCAGTCACTTGTTTGTTTGAGCTATATATTCACATGATCATCCATTTATTTGGTGGTTAATCTGATATTTGTCTTCAATGGTGTGGCTATTGGCTTTCCAGCACTTAGAAATTAACTCTTTGATGCATTAGTTTAATCTGGCAAATTCAATAACTAAGAATTAGCTCTCCTAAGTCCTTCATTTTGAAGGCTTGCTGTCTTGATTTCTTCAATCAGTTGTAAACTGCTACTCGTGATGAGCATGTCATCCATACATATACTATCATTTCCTGCCGAGTGGTGTCATATTGACTTTACCAGCCTTCAAATCAGTTGTAAACTGCATACTGGTCTTGTCTCCCCACTGGCTCTTAAAACCTTGTGGCAGATCCATTTGATGGATATGCCACAATAGCCAGAATTGATCTCACAATAACCATTTTGACTACGGGAGAGAGAGAGAGAGAATGTCTCTTGATAGTCAATTCCTTATTGTTGACTATACCCTTTGGCTGCTAATCTATCCTTGAACCTTTCAATTTCACCCGTGTCTTTGTATTTTATCATTAAGACCCGCTTGCAACCAATAGACCTCTTTCCCCTTTGGGTAGAAGGAACCACTATCCAAGTTTTGTTACTTTGTAGAACAACTACTTCAGCTGAACTTGCAGCAACAAATGCTTGATAAGGAGTATAGTAGTAGATTTTTGTTTTTGGCCAAAGAGGTGCTGCCTTAGTTGTAGAGGATGATCTTCTGTGATGTATCAACTATTTGTTCATTGGAGATAACTAGGTATTGAAGATTGGAATTCTGTAGATGCAGTTGTGAATCATCAAAGCATATATAGCATCAATGGATAAGTAAAGACATCGCTTCTTGAGTGTTTGAAAAGGAAAAACATATTTTTTGACAAATAAATCAAAAAGTATATATATAGAGCCTTTTTGGGTGTGAAGATATCCCATACGTATAGCAGTTATCAGATTCTTATATCGTCTTGGCAAAGCATAGACAGCTAGCCTAGAATTCTAAGATGATTAAGAGAACATTTCACACGGTGAGATATTGTTAAGGCATTCTCTGTTAAGTAAGTTGTAGCTAGAACACAATATTTGATGGGAATGTGACCTTGAAATCTTATGGCTCAAGAATGTGCTTATGCTTCCTTTCAGCTCCCCCATTTTTCTGACAAGTGTAAACACAAGAGGTTTGCCGAAGAATTCAAATACTGAGTTTACAAACTCTGTTCTTTTCCCTTTTAAAAAACTCTCCATATATCTTTAGTTTAAGAACGCAAAATTAAAAAGTTTTCTTTATTCTTTTTTTTTTAAACTGTGTCAAGTCAAAACCAAACAATCTAATTGAAACGGAGGGAGTACCAAATTGGCAAGAGAAAATATTGCTGGGAATTCCCTTGTGGTTGGACAAAGCATTTCTTACCAAATTACCAATCTTACTATGCATGATTTTCTCTATAAATTTTTTAATACTAAGATTCTTTTCTCCACTAACCCCAATCACCCAAAAGAGTCTTTTTTTAAGCATTACTCTTTGTTTGGTATGGATATCCATATTATCAATTTGGACTTTTTATGTACTTTTTATGCATTAGGTCTTGAGAACTTGAAAGGAAGGGAAGGAAAATTACAATCATGGAAAAACGAAAAGATAATGAAGGAGAAATAGAGAAAGAAGAAGCAAACAACTCATTGGTATGTTATTTGATAGAGAGTAAACTATAAAGTATTGAATTATAGATATGTGGCTTTGAAAATTTGATGTGTTATTTTGGCAGGTGTTATTTTCTGCTCTTCGCAAGGACATTGCCGATGTTCTGGATTTCCTAGAGAGATTAAAGAATGAGGAAAATCAAAAAGCAATTGATGTGGATCAAGCTGAAAAGCTAAAATCAGAGCTGGCATTTATTTGTACATATGTCCAGCTTTCTTATTCCAATTTGGAGCAGTTTGAAAATGTAATGACTGCCAAAGGACAAGGTGTTGAGAATTTGCTTCGATCAATTTTGTATGATGCTGACAACAACCTCGAGTGTAAATACGACATGCATCATGTCCTTGCTATCCTCAGGGATAATATTGATCATTATATCAGCTCACTTCATCGTTCTACATCAAGCGCCACCATGACTGAGGAGCAGTTGAACTTCCTCCTCCTGAATCTCCATCATCTATCCAAGCATCGTGCTGAAAAGATGTTTCCTGGAGTGACTCAATATGAGGTTCTTCAGAATGTATGTGGCAATGTCAGAGATTTCCATGGGTTGATAGTGAATGGCTGCATTAAACATGAGATGGTTGAGACTGTCTTACCTCTGTTTCAACTGATGGCTGAGAGAGTAGGACAATTCCTTTGGGAGCATCAGACTGATGAAGACTCTCAACTCTCCGAGCTAGATGAGGATGAACAGACTGATGAAAATGTTCAACTTTCCGAACTAGATGAGAATGATCAGACTGATGAAAATGCTCAACTCACCGAGCTAGATGAGGATGATCAGGCTGATAAAAGTGCTCAACTCTCCGAGCTAGATGAGGATGATCAGAATGATGGAGACTCTCGACTCTTCAAGCTAGCACATCTACTCTTGAAGATTGTTCCAACTGAACTGGAGGTTATGCACATATGTTATACAAATTTGAAAGCTTCAACTTCAGCAGAAGTTGGACGCTTCATTAAGAAGCTCCTGGAAACCTCTCCGGACATTCTCAGAGAATATCTGATTCATCTACAAGAGCATATGGTAACTGTTATTACCTCTAGCACTTCAGGGGCTCGAAACATTCATGTCATGATGGAATTCCTATTGATTATTCTTTCTGATATGCCCAAGGACTTTATTCATCATGACAAACTTTTTGATCTCTTGGCTCGTGTTGGAGCACTTACCAGGGAGCTATCAACTCTTGTACGCGACTTGGAAGAGAAATTAAGGAATAAAGAGGGTACCAATGAGACAAACCGTGCCACTCTAGACTTGCAGGAAAATATTGAACTCCTCAAGAAAGATCTCAAGCATGTTTATCTGAAAGCCCCGGACTCATCTCAATGTTGCTTCCCCATGAGTGATGGACCACTCTTCATGCATCTGCTACACATACACTTAAATGATTTGCTAGATTCTAATGCTTATTCAATTGCTTTGATAAAGGAAGAAATTGAGATGGTGAAAGAAGACCTACAATCAATAAGATCCTTTTTAATGAATATTGAGCAAGAATGGTATAAAGATCTCTGGGCACGTGTTTTAGATATGGCATATGAGGCAAAAGATGTCATTGATTCAATTATTGTTCGAGATAATAGTCTATTACATCTTATTTTCTCACTTCCCAATATCATAAAGAAGATCAAGCTTATCAAAGAAGAGGTCTCCGATATACATGAGAAGATTCCCAAGAAGAGAGGTCTTGTTGTTGTAAACTCTCCCAAGAAGCCAGTTCAAATAAAGTCATTGACAACTGATAAAATAATTGTAGGTTTTGAGGAGGAGACAAACCTGATACTTAGAGAGCTCACCAGAGGACCGGCAGATCTAGATGTCATTTCGATCACTGGTATGCCGGGTTCAGGTAAAACTACTTTGGCATTCAAAGTATACAATGATAAATCAATTTCTTGTCATTTCGACCTTCGCGCATGGTGCACAGTCGACCAAGAATATGACGAAAAGAATTTGTTGAATAAAATTTTTAATCAAGTTAATGGCTCGGATTCAAATTTGATTGAGAATATTGATGTTGCTGATAAGCTACGGAAACAACTGTTAGGAAAGAGGTATCTTATTGTCTTAGATGATGTGTGGGATACTACTGCGTGGGATGAGTTAACAAGACCTTTTCCTAATGGTATGAAAGGAAGTAGAATTATTTTGACAACTCGAGAAAAGGAAGTGGCTTTGCATGGAAAGCTCTACACTGATCCTCTTAACCTTCGATTGCTAAGATCAGAAGAAAGTTGGGAGTTATTAGAGAAAAGGGCATTTGGAAACGAGAGTTGCCCTAATGAACTATTGGATGTTGGTAAAGAAATAGCCAAAAATTGTAAAGGGCTTCCTTTGGTGGTGGATCTGATTGCTGGAGTCATTGCTGGGAGGGAAAAGAAAAAGTGTGTGTGGCTTGAAGTTGTAAATAATTTGCATTCCTTTATCTTGAAGAATGAAGTGGATGTGATGAAAGTTATAGAAATAAGTTATGACCACTTACCAGATCACCTGAAGCCATGCTTGCTTTACTTTGCAAGTAAGCCGAAGGACTGTGCAATGGTATTGTATGGATTGAAAGCTACATGGGTTTCTGAAGGGTTTGTGGAAAAGACAGAAATGAAGAGTATGGAAGAAGTGGTGGATATTTATTTGGATGATTTAATTTCCAGTAGCTTGGTAATGTGTTTCATTGAGTTAGGTAGGTACCCGACTTGCCGTCTTCATGATCTTGTGCATGACTTTTGTTTGATAGAAGCAATAAAGGAAAAGTTGTTCGACCGGTTAAGTTCAAGTGCTCCATCAGATTTGTTGACACGTATAATTACCATTGATGATGATGAGGAGCACTTTGGGCTTAATTTTGTCCTGTTTGATTCAAATAAGAAAAGACATTCTGGTAAACACCTGTATTCTTTGACCATAAATGGAGACGAGCTGGAAGACAGTTTTTCTGATACATTTCACCTAAGACACTTGAGGCTTCTTAGAGTGTTGCACCTGCATCACTCTTTTATCAATGTGAAAGATTCTTTGCTGAATGAAATATGCATGTTGAATCATTTGAGGTACTTAAGAATTGGGACACAAGTTAAATATCTGCCTTTGTCTTTCTCAAACCTCTGGAATCTAGAAATATTGTGGGTGGATAACAAAGAATCAACCATGATACTATTACCGGGAATTTGGGATCTTGTAAAGTTGCGAGCTCTGTTCATGTATACTTGTTCTTTCTTTGATATGGATGCAGATGAATCAAAATTGATAGCAGAGGACACAAAGTTAGAGAACTTGACATTATTAGCGAACCTCGTGCTTTCCTATTCGAAAGATACAGAGGATATTTTCAAAAGGCTTCCCAATCTTCATCATCTTACATTTAAACTCAAGGAATCATGGGATTATTCAACAGAGCAACATTGGTTCCCGAAATTGGATTTCCTAACTGAACTAGAAGAGCTCACTGTTGGTTTTAAAAGTTCAAACACAAATGACAGTGGGTCCTCTGCAGCCATGAATCGGCCATGGGATTTTCACTTTCCTTCGAGTTTGAAAAAATTGTCGTTGATTGACTTTCCTCTGTCATCCGATTCACTATCAACAATAGCGAGACTGCCCAACCTTGAAAATTTGACCCTTAAGAACACAATCATCCAGAGGGAAGAATGGAACATGGGAGAGGAAGACACCTTTGAGAATCTCAAATTCTTGGAGTTATACCAAGTGACTCTTGCTAAGTGGGAGGTTGGAGAGGAATCCTTTCCCGTGCTTGAGAAATTAGTACTGTTGAGATGTCATAAGCTTGAGGAGATTCCGCCTAGTTTTGGAGATATTTATTCATTAAAAATTATCAAAGTTGATTATAACCATCAACTTCAAGATTCTGCTATGATGATTAAACAATATGTTGAAGATATGACGGGAGAAGACAAGCTTCAGGTCCATTGCCTGCTCAAGTCTTGAGCGCTCTTACTCTGGGAAAATATGTGAGTACAGATGAATTTATTACTTCCTCGGTTTTATTTTACGTGGCAGAGTTACTTTTGGAATTTCTAGTCTTAAACATGTGAAGTTTAAAAGTAAATTTGTTTCCAAATACTTTCATTCTGTTGTGGTAAGTTGCATTGCCATTGTTATCACACGACTTTTGTTCAATCTAGCCTATAGCTTCAAGATTTGTTCATTCAAGTGGTTTCTTTAATTTACGCTCTTCTCTTCTTTGGCACACGCTTGATTTATTTGCATATCATGTGTTGCTCTTCGAGTTCGGATACATCACGACTCTCTGTACTATATGAAGTAATTCTATATCTCAGTTTTTCCAAGTTGGTGTAAATCTTTCAATATATACATTTGTAAGTTGAGGGCTGATATACAACATTTGTCGTCGTTTGCAGCAGTAAGTATGATGCTGAATACATACATATATACAACTGTTAATTCTTTTGAAGTACAAATTTGATTATATATGTGGATTCAGTTTTAACATAACAGAGGGAAAAACTATGTTGGAATATGGTTGTTGCAAGTTTAGCATTACATGAGGCCTAAGCCAGTGTCCGTTTAGAAACCAAAATATATGTGTGTTATTCTGATTAATTCAGTCGTTTACTGTCTTCTGTGAGTCGCTACTTATGGTAGGTAGCAGACACTCACCATTGCGATTATCATCCTTAATTAGAAAGAGTTTTTTGTTCGCGTGGGCTTTTCCAGCTGAAATAAGCTCTAACTCATTCCGCTATCATGCTTTTATTGAATTCTGCTTTCAGCAACCATCCTCCCTGATGTGGTTCTTCCTCGAAGTGACAACGCTGCTGCCCAACTAAGGAAATAAGGAGAAGATTGAAAGGGTTATGAATCCCATTGAGTTAGCCCTACTTGATCGAATCAGCCCGGCGGAAATTGACACCAATGTTGAAAAATATATACACATTGTTTGATGATAGTCTCAACTGAACTATTTGTGAATATTATGTAAAATTTGAGTAGAAAAGCATGTGTTGTTTTGTGTTTTTTTTTCCTCTCATTTTTAACATTTTACTTGTATAAAAATTGACTAGATTAAAAAAAAAAAAAAGTTGGATATATCTTTCTATCTAGTTTTTGAAGAATAAAGTTACTTGACAATGTGAGGTATGTGAAAGTCTTTTAAGGGATAAATAAAATAAAAAGTGAAAATATTTCTTATTTTATTATAATTATTTTTATCGTTATACAAATATAAATTAATGATGGATATACTATATTCTTATATATATGACAGATATTATATGACAAAAGTGTACAAAAAGTTGTTCTATTTTAATTGATAAAATGAGATTAAGAAGAAAAAATAATTTCTTACATTTTTATTTGTTAAAGTGATTTTAAAAGAAAGGAAACAAGAACATGGTTTTTTAATAATATTTTAATTAGAAAGAATATGTGTTTTAAAAGAAAAAAAATAATATATGTATATAGAAAATGACATTTTTGACTCATTTAGTAATTATAGGGGCATTTCTGGACCAAAGTATTGTCTGCAAGGGCATTTTTGAATCAATACAATAAGGGCATTTTTTAGCCAAACTATAACCGGGAAGCATTTTTATTCCTTTCACATAGTCTAAAAGCATTTTTTACTCTTTTCCCTATAAATTATAACAAGTTAAATATAAGAAACTCACGAAACTTTAATAACAAGAATAGAATCTCTTTTTATTGTGGAACTTTAATAACTTCAATTTTTTAAGTGCTCCAAATTAATTATTTGATTTATTGTTCACCTGTTTATTGTGAATAAATATTTACTAAATAAAAATAGACAGGAAAAAGAAACAAATATCACCCAATCAATCATATAACTTTTACCTTATCAAACTCACAAACAAACACTAAAATATACACATATACATTCACATGTTCTACAAATAATTAATATTTAATGTATTTTTTTTCTCTACAAACAATAATCCAACAAATTAATAATTACTATGACTAATAATTTTAAATAAAAACCAAACTATTTTCATCCTCAAATTTCATATCCCCATCAAGGCAAGAATGAACCACTCCATCTTGTAAACTTGATTCATCAAAATAATTCATGTCAAACAAGAACCCAAACTCATCCTCCTTGCCACATTTTGAGTGAATTATTTCATTTGCTAAAACTTTGTTTATCTCTTGTGACAATTGAAGATTATTGCTCAAGTTCTGGCTTTGATAGATAGAGTTATTTGAATAATTAGGCAAGGTCGATGGGCGATATTCGCCGCCACCATAAGACAATAACTTAGGCATAGTTGCTTCATGATTGTCCATATTGAAAGATGTGATACTAGTACTCTCATTGTTAGTACTATTGATGTTTTCATCTTTAGTACCTTTGAAAAATACTCTACATAATACCCAATCTTCCTGTTCAAATATGATAAACCCATATATAGTTAGGTCTAATAAATAATGATGTAATAATATTATTAAACTGATAGTGAAATGGAATTCTTTATAATACAAGTAACCATCCATAAAAAAGTATGATTAGGTACCTGAATAAAATACATAAGTTAATTAATGATTACTACAAGTGAAAATAAATTAGGTTATCAATATATATAAGTTAAAATCTTTTAGAACTTAATTGTAATTGTAGGTACCTATAATGCAGATATCTTTAAGTTATATGTACTAATGAAAAATATAGTCACACAATTAATTTACTTGTAAGATAATTATAAGTCGATTTATAAGATAAGCATTATTGGATAATCGAAGATGAAAATTCAATCTGCTATTATAGGTTAAACTACATTATTACGTAAGAATCTTTATATATATATCGGGCATATACATAGTTTATTGGAGGCCATCAGCAAAATGCAATAGTTTTAGCTCATACTTTGTATATTGTGCGAGCTTGGTCCGGTTTCAATTTCTAAAGCCCACGGAGAAGGATGTGTTGAAAAAATCATTAAATATATGAGATAGCTGGTTAGGGGTTTGGTGTGATGTGGCATCGTTTGCCAAGCATAAAACTTAAGAAATAAGGAAAGACTTTGTTATGTTTATCGAATTTCCCTTATTAAAGTCACGTTAATGCTTATATTTAGTTGATTTTCTTTCCTAATAAAGTGTTAAGTGAAACCAAATAAAAATAAAATTGAAATGGTGTTATTAAATAGTTGTCAAATAAGAAGATGCATGATATTATTTTTGAGATAATCTAAAAAATAAAATAGTGCAACATAAATTAAAACAAAATAAAGTATAACTTAATAGAATCTTGCCAGACACCATCCATTATTTTCAAACTAGCTAGGAGGTTTCTAAGAAGTTTCTTATAAAGACATATTTGTCACTTTGTCTTGAGACAATATTTTTTCAACATACCACATAAGACACTTGACTTTAACTTTCTCTATTTCTATGTGACTAAAGTCTCCTCATGTTTCTTGGGTATCAATTCTGAAAGACCTTTTTAGACTTTGTAGTGTGTATATGTTAGACAATATGTTACCTTAGTGTCGATCCGCTCTCCTTTGGATATCAGGAAGGAGAGGGCGTTCTAATTCCGGAATCAGAACGGCGCGCGGAATGGGCGTATAAAACTTAAATTCATAAAATAAAAGAGAGAAGTTTATGTTTTATGCAGTGATAACTTAATTAAGAATATTCATACAACCATCGGACATTTATAAAAAAGATAATATTTTAGATGGTCACTTAATAATGGACTATTTTTTTAGAAAGTCACTCAACTAAGGGTTTTTTTCTCAAAAATTCATTCAACTTTGATTTTCAACTCAAAAAATATTCATCTAAATCATTCAATTATGACTCACCCAACTTGACCTGAAAAATAAAATTGAGTGACTTTCTAAGAAAATAGTCTATAATAAGTCATGACTATCTGAGATATTATCTCCACTTATAAAATAATCATAGATAAATCTTTATATACGATAAGCATCAATTCACTACTAGAAAAAAAAACATAAATTTCAACGGACTTTCCATCGAAATGATACTCGATACAACTATTTTCGATGGAAATGTTAGTCACAAATTAATTCCGATTGTTCTAATAGTGATGATTGATAAATCATGTAAACATAGTAACCAACATGTTATCACATGTTAAAATGTAACGACGATATAAAAAGATTTATTACGTACCTTAGGAGGTATATGAGGATTTTCGAGTCGAAATTCATGCATAATCCATCCAGTTTTAATCCCATGAGGAGCTCTATTCTTGTAAAAAACCAAAGTTTTTCTCATGCCAATGAGTGTACCTGTTTGAGGATCAAACACTGTTCTATCTTTGCCAGTAGCTTTCCAATATCCAGAAATTGTAGCCCTATTTGTTCGAAAACCAGTTGCGTATTTTCGATCTCGAAAACTAAAGAAATACCACTCGCTTGAGTTTAATTTTGCCACCTCTGCATAAATTGTATCGTAATTAGTTAAAAGAAGAAATAAGGACAAGCATGGGAGAAAAATGAATGTGACGGAATATTTATGACGATAGACTAGCTAGGTCATCACAAAATGTGATGGTTTTGTGAAGGAATTCATCGATAGGGCAAGCATGCTTTTTCCGATAGGGTAAGCTTTTCGATAAGATGTGTCATATAATTTAGGAAAAACTAGATATACATATTTTTCAAATAATTACATAACTTACCACTAGTTAAGAGTTTTCTATCAAAATTGAGGAAAATGCACTTAGATACATGTATTTTTGCTACCAAATATATTAAAATAAGGAGAGAGGCGAGCGAGATGAGGAGGGAGGCGAGCGAGATAGTCATGTATCTCAGATACATACGAATCACACTAGATACATGTATATGTATGTATCTTGTGTGATTCGCATGTATACATAGGAGAGTGGTGAGCGAGATTTGTTATGTATGTGAATCCACTTGTATACAGTGTAATCTAAAACAAATTACACATAATTTTGATCTCATCTATCCCGAGATACATGTATTCGAACATATTTGGACTAACCAAAATTTGGTAAGATTCGCAATATTATAAACTACCGTGAATATAAGTAATCAGATCCTAAACTAATGGGATTTCTGTAAGTTTCTCTATAATTTAACATGACATCAGAGAAGATAGATGTCCTAATTTCAAGTCTCGCCTCCTTCTATTATCAGAAAGAACTTTAACGTACGTGCTTAAGTACTTATGAAAAAAGAATCAAGCAAGTATGATACATGAATGTTTGGGGCGTTGAAGACATAGTAAACAAAACATTGTTATTTTTTACAATTTAAATTTTTAAATAAGATGATCCCACGATTTAACAGATCCAGAGACAAGAATAACTATGGATGACAAAGTAAATATTCAAGGCTAAACAATAGTACTAGACTTGTTTCCTCTTTTACCTAAAGCTTCTGAAAAGTAGATGTGTAAAGTAAAATTTATTATTTTCTTATTATTAAAAATAAAAAGTTTTTTTACTTTTTTTTTGTTTGGTTGTTAATAGTAGAATTATTTAGATGGTGGGAAGTCCAAATCACTTTCATGTCTCACCTAATAAAATTGTTAAACCATCAAAAAGAATATTAAGTTAGTTAAGACTTGTACATTTTGTTTTAATTAATTCTTGATTTTTCTTTAATTAACTAAATTTTCATACTCGTGAAACCTTAATTAATCAATCTATTTTAGTGAAGATTATTTTAGTTGGTTTATTATTTTAATTAGTGCCTTTCTTTGTCTAGTTAATTTCTTTCCATATATTGATATGGATATAATAATTGACTCTGTTATCAACTATTCCTTCGGTTTCAATTTATTTATCATATTTTAAGTTGGCACGGAAATTAAAAAAAGTAAGATTTTTTAAAATTTTATCATGAATTTTAAATTAAAGATATGTCAAATATATCAAAATGTTATTTAATGTTATGGTCTTAAACATATGATGTGACAAATTAAAATTAAAGAGTTGTAAAAAATATATATTTTTAGATAAAATAAAAAAGAAAATAGAAAAAGTAAATTAAAACGAAGAGAGTATATTTTTAGAGCACTCATCTCATATATTATTCTGCTCAACGTTTCTGATAAAAAGAATAAATTACATTTTAAATCTCTTGAATTTTATTTTGGAAAAGAAAAAACTATATATTCTTATACATTCATTAATATTCCTTATTAAACAATATTTAGTGTAAAACATTTCGAAACAAAAATAATTCATAGAAATAACGTATAAAATATATGCGATGTGAATATGAAAATCTTATAAATAATATGATTGTATAAATATAACTGATCAGTTACATTTTCTTATCCGATTATCTATCAACACTTATTATACAAATTTACTTATAATTACTTTATAAATGACAAAATTATTGTATATATAATTACTTATTTTTATATATTAATTAAGTACTCTCACGTAGTTCTGAAAATGATTATACGTGGAGACACCCACATATATATAAGATCTTGGATTTGAGCCTAATAAATTATTTTTTATTTAAATAGATTTTACGTTTTATAGTTTTAAATTAATCAGGACCTCAATATGAATCGAAAACAGATTGCAAAAAAGTTAGCTGACATAAAAATTAAGAAAGCTTTAAGCAGAATATAATAAAAGCATCCTTTTCTTTAAAGTTAGTGTGTCCACTTAACTTAAGGAAGGTTCCTTCAAATTAATATCACTTTTAAGGAAAAAATAATTATAATAAAAGAAGCAGAAAACAGGCAGAAAATGTGTAAAAATATGATAAAATTTAATTTTTTTTTAAATAAATAGAGAAACGGATACAGAATCAGGATTTTCATTTTTCAATGTCTAATAGAAAAAAAATTACATAATAATAAAGAGTAATTAAAGAGAAAGAAGAAGAAGAACCTTTCATGTAATCGTAATAATTAGTCAGTAAATTTTGAATAAAAAACATAAAAAAGAAGAAGAATATCCATAATTAATGAGAACTTCTCATTTGTATAAAAATGAATTAGAAAAACATTTATCATGAACAAGAAGATGAAGAATTAATAATTAACATGAAGAAGATTAACCTCTCCTCATGTAATTAGTATAATTAGTTGAATTAATAAATTTTGAATAAGAAAAAAAATGTAAAAAAAATGGAAGAAAAGAAAATACATAATCAAAGAGAGAAAAAAACATTTTTCGAGAACATGAAACAACAACAAATTAATATGACGATCGAAGAACCTTTCATCATGTAAAAAAGATTATTAGTTGGATCGGTAAATTTTGAATACATATATAACTAAAAACAAAGAAATATGAAGAAGAACATGTCAAAAAATATAAATTATAAGTCGAATAAATAAATTCTAAATACTAAAAAAAACATCAAGAGGAAGAAGAAGAATATATAATCAAGGAGAACCTCTCTTGTGTATGTATAAAAATGATTTATTTTTTAAAAAAAAAAAAAAAAACTCAAGAACATAAACAACAACAACAACAACAAGAAATAGCATAAAGAAGAACCTCTCATCATGTAACTATGTTAATTAATTGAATCAGTAAATTTTGAATACATAAATAACTAAAAGGAAAAAACAAAAAGAACATAAGGAAGAAGAACATGTCATGAAATTTGAATTACTAGTCATCAAATTAATTAATTCTAAATACACAAATAACTAAAAGAAAAAAATAAATAAAGATCATGAAGGAGAAGAACATGTAATAAGATTTTAAATTACTAGTCAGATCAGTAAATTTTGAATACACAAATAATTAAAGGAGAAAAAAACCAAAAAGAATATGAAGAAGAACATGTCATGAAATTTGAATTACTAAACACTAAATTCTGAATACACAAATGACTAAAGAAAAAAAAAACATGTCATGAAATTTGAATTACTAGTCGGAATAGTAAATTCTTAATATATACACAAATGATCACTTAAAGAATTTTTTTTTAAAAAAGCATGTCATGAAATTTATATTACCAGTACAAATGACTAAAAGAAAAAACCAAAAAAAAAATATATATCATGAAATTTAAATTATCAACCGAATCAGTAAATTCAGAATACACAAATAGCAAAACGAGAAAAAAAAAAAGAGCATGAAGGAGGAGAACATGTCATGAAATATTTTATATTAGTCAGGTCAGTAAATTTTGAATACGCGTAAAAAATATATGAAGAAGAATAGAGAAATTTACCAGGAAGTTGCCATGGTTCACAAGTATGAAGATCAATTTCCACTAAAGTTCCTTTAATAACTTCTTGATTAGCAATTTTCTTGTAAAGATAATGGCTAATTAATTCTTCATCACTAGGATAGAATCTAAATCCTGGTGGCAAACTTGATCCAATATCTCTTAAACCCATATTTAATATAATATTTTTTGGTAATTAAGTAGATCTCTTTTTTTCTTTTTGGGATTTGGAAAGAGAGAAATGGAATATTTTTTTGTTGATTTATAAAAATGGTGTATATTTATATAGTGGGAGAGGTTGAAAAGAACACTTTGCCACTTGGAATTAGTTACATAATTTAAGCAGCTTATGTTTGTGTAAAGTTAGTTATTGTATATTCTTGGAACTTTCATGATAAACCAAAGTCACAAGAAATCTACTTTTGTTGGCATAGTTTTATGAAAAATAAATAATAGGACTTATAAATTACAGTGTTATATATTGATTGTGTAAATAATTTTTTTGTATAATAAAAGTAATTAATTTAATCGGTATCTATTCATATATTGATTACAAATTTATGTGAACTCAATTATTTTAAATTTTAAATATTGGACTATGAATTTAATTATGTTAACTTAAAATTATATTAAAATCAATAAATTTAAATTCTCAATTATTCTATTAAATCTGAAATATGAAAATTTCCAAAAAGGTGGAAATGTATACCAAAATTTCATTACCAATGATTTGAGGCAAGTTAAAGATAAGATAATATTATTATTTATTATTATTATATTTTATATTATAAGAGGAAGTTGAGGGTTGAAACAGGAACTTTTTGTTGATGTGTCGATATATATATATATATATATATATATATGCATGGGTTCAATATTTGTTCACAATTTTTTTTCAAGTAATGTAAATTAAAGGATTTTAAATCATTATCAATACCACTTAAAATTAATCAACATTAGTAATATTATCATGTATTTATTTTTAACACTTAATGAAATGATTTAAAATCCTTTAATTTACAGTACTTGAAAAGAATTGTGAACAAATATTGAACCCATGCATATCACATGTTTTTTGTAACTAGTTTATTTTATCAATATAATACAAGCTGTCACCAGTTCTTTTCTTCATCCTTTTTGGCAACACTTAATTTCCTTGGCTCCAATCATTTGTTTTTTTACCAAATTCGCTTTCAGACTCAACTAATTTGAATTTGCATCAATAAATTTCACTTTAAGAATCAAACTTTCTCTATTAAAGACGTTAATTTTCATTTACATAACTCAAATATGTGAATTTTTAGCTTCAATCATTTATTGATCACCAAAAATAACTACCTCACTTCTTTATGATTGTGACATGATTGGTCCAAACATATTAATTAGGTTACAATAATTAATAATCAAGATATTAATCAAGAAGTGTTTCATGATGGTTTTGTTTGATCACTTAAAAAAGTGTTACAATAATTAGTTACATCTAGTCTAGTCTACTAATAAAAGTATCGGGTGGAATATGATAGGATTCATTCGCCCTTGATCAATAATTTCGAAATCACAGTCTTCGATTCGAGCTTTGAGAATATAGAAATTTTCATCAATAAGGAGTCCTTTCCTATTAAGTGGAGTACTACACGACACAATCCTAAACTAGTTTAGCCAATAGCAGATGCAAAATTTCAGTGAAAGAATTCAATATCTAAGATATATATATATTAAAAAAATAATAAATCAAACTCTAAATACACACACAAAAAAAGAGCATGAATCCTTGTGTTGCAAGCTATATCATTCCTTTTTAAACGTTGAAATTGTTGGTTTGAAAAGTTTTCAAGTTTCTTATCCCAATTTTTTTAAGTGTATTTTCGAGTATTCCTTGATTGTTTCGTTCAAGCAGAGAAGTTCCCTTAATTTTAACTTTTCTAAAACACTTTTTTCTTGATAATAATAATAATAATAATAATTCCTTTTCAAATGAATAGTATGATAATTAGGTTAAACGTTGAAATTGTTGGTTTGAAAAGTTTTCAAGTTTCTTATCCCAATTTTTTAAAGTGAATTTTCGAGTATTCCTTGATTGTTTCGTTCAAGAAGAGAAGTTCCCTTAATTTTAACTTTTCTAAAACACTTTTTTCTTGATAATAATAGTAATAATTCCTTTTCAAATGAATAGTATGATAATTATGTTAAACGTTGAAATTGTTGATTTGAAAAGTTTTCAAGTTTCTTATCCCAATTTTTTAAGTGTATTTTTGAGTACTCCTTGATTGTTTCGTTCAAGAAGAGAAGTTCCCTTAATTTTAATTTTTCTAAAACACTTTTTTCTTGATAATAATAAAAATAACAACAACAACAATAAATAAAAAATAATAATAATAATAATAGACCTATATATATATAGGTATATATGTATAAAGTTGAATTGCCTTAGATATTTATTAATTGAGAAATAGTTCATGGTATTTAAAGATAATTAAACCTTAACATATTTATATTTCTTAATGTTATATTTTTATAAGCACGTCAATCGCATCAAATTTAAAATCTTAATTTCTTAAAAAAAATTCATATCAAACTAAATTACATTGTATAAATGAAAGCAAAGGAAGTAATTGAAAACATTGATTGCTAAAGCAAAGAGCAATAATTATGAAAATAAAAACAAAATGTGTAATATTTTGTGACAGCCCAATCATATCAATATTTAAAATAATTTAATCTTAAGTACTTAACAATATAAATATATTTTTGTAGCAAACAAAAATTTAAAATTTTAATTTTTTAAATTTTATGTCAATCAAATTCACATAGACAGAAAGGGAAGGAGTGATTGAAAAATTTGTCAGCTAGGCAAAGAGCATTAATTATTTTGAAAACCATGAGGACAAAAGAGTATTACTAATATTTTGTCACAACCTAACCATATGATATGACTATAATTAGTAGCAATATTATATGTATTAAAAAAAGAGAGTAGAACTTAACATGGATAAGACCTTGATAATAATTAGAGCCGGTGTGATCGAGTTTTGTCACCTCTATCACGTTCTTTTTGATGTTCCTTGTTATTTTGTGTTCTACCATTTTAATGTAAATTTTATTTTGGGATTAGCTAATACACTAAATCAAATCTGAGATAAAATTTATGATCATAATTTTCTTTCGAGATTATTATCTTTATTCCATGATGATGATGATCACTTCTATCACGTTCTTCTTAATGTTTCTTGTTATTTCGTGTTTCATCATTTTAATGTAAATTTACTAATACGCTCAATCAAACCTGAGATAGAATTCATCTCAGATTTTATCTCAAGATTATTATCTTTATCCAACGTACGAAATCTTGAGTGAGACACAAGTCAGTGTAAAAGATTCTCTGAGTACTAAAAAGTCAAGATTGCCCTTGTGTCTGTTTCCCAAAAGCCACGTATTTGATGGGCTGTTATGGACTTTTACCTTATTTTTCGCCGTCATCTAAGAGAGTTCCTACCACCTTATGTCATTTACAAACTTTAAGCAATAAAATTGGCATTTTATTTCGATACAAAAATGAACATCGAGTCTAACTCAATTTAAAAATTATTTTGAAAGATTGATTTATCTTAATTCGAAAATTAGCCAATAATAAGACATCAGAAAACATCTTAACGATTACTAGGAATGCTCCTATCGATCTCAATCTTGTTTTTTTTGCTAGTATAGATACTGAGGAATGTTATGTGATGAATTTTATAATTTTAATTAAAGATTTTGATTTTAATTCCTATAATTAGTAGGAATTTTGTTGAACTGTTATTTAAAATAAAACATAACTAGTATTTGTAATAATGTATTTAAGAAAAAAAGCCTCAGCTTTAAAGAACACCAAAAAATAATTATTTTTTTCTTGAAATTTGAATTACACAATTCGATTCGAATTATACCGTTCAAACTTAATAATTAAGGACGGAAAAATTTGAATATTGAAACTTCAAGACATTGAAGTTTGAATTTGAAGACGGAAATTTCAAGAATATACGTGTGACGGACGCCCCAGCTTAAGATCCAAGAAGTTTTATATTTGCAAAAATATAGAAGAAATATTGGGTATATAAATAAATAAATCTTACCAACTACTGACGCGTTTTAAAATTGTGCGAGCCTAGACCCAAAGCAGACAATGGATCGTTACAATAGGCATTTTTTTTATCTCCAAATCGTAAATAAACTATAGCAAATCACCTATATATTATAATTGTTATTGTTACGTCTGTCTGTTTTTTTGTTTTTTTTCTAATGTATGAAGTTGGAACTACGGCAATTGAACTTTAGTAAACATGTAAATGAATATTATATTTTTAATATACTAAATATATTAAATTATTCCTTTGATTTCGAGGCATTGTCTCTAAAGTTGGATACAAATAAAATGATGCTACACAACAGATAAGATTATAGAATCTAGATGATAAATTGCATTACAATTTTGTGTCACATGTGTTGAATTTTTATTGTTATTCTATATTTGATGATAATATTATGATATCTATCTCATTTGAAAAAGAGTTATATATGGCAATTGTTATTATATATTATAGTAAGATATTTTTATAATAGTATGTTTATATAATATTATTATTTAAAAATGATTTTTATGTTATGTCATATTAGATTTATATAACAATATTTTGATATAGTAATAATTAAAATAAATAATATTGTTATGAAAAAAAATGATTGTATTTTGCAATATCTTATATAAAAAAATAGGCATGTATATTGCAAATTGATTCATTCAAACAATTAGTTTGATGCTTCATAAAATTGTGATGGAACATACCACCTAAACCTATCTATAATTTTTCTACAAAATCATTAAGGAAACAATTATTCATTTGAAAAGTCCTAAGATGGACTTAATGAAAAAAAAAGTCGTTCTTGCCATTTAATTTGTTTATGTTTAGGTGTGAAATTTAATTGTTGGGTTGGATTTTGATGATTACCAAATAATGAAATAAAAACGTGAGGCGATTATATAGTTAATGACTAAATAGCTGCCTAAAAAAAAGAGAGTCGCGTACACAACTTTATGCTTCCTTTATTTAGGGTTAGTAAATACATTTATGTGCATATTGACTAACTATTGCTACTTAGAACAACAAAAGTGAAGCATACAAAGATGTCGGCCTTTTTCGTTTCGTGAAAGTCCCCGACAGAGAAAAATGTTGTATAATGGCATGTTTTCGCATAATATCTTAGAAGTGTAATTGTTACACCTAAATAATTATTAACATTGAAGGGGCTAGTAAACCTAATATAATAACCTCGAAAATAAAATAGTAATCATAAATCGCAATATAATTGATTAAATAGAACATCTAATGTGTAATATTTGTATATATTATCGACGTATATAATTTGAATCTTGAAGTAACTGTGGTAAATCTATATATTATAAAGAATAACCAAGTTACAGCTTAGAAATTCTACCTCTAGGCTCTAATACTTCCCACTATTAAAAATAGAGGTTTTTCTCATCATTGTTAATGAGAAATTTTTATTTTTGTCACGATCCAAAAATAGGTATGATGACATTTATCTTATTCCATCAAGACAAGTCAGCCTAAGACCTAAAGCATAACAATAAAATGCAGAAAAAAAGGAAAGAAATATCAATAACATAAATGCAGATAACTTAGTCAAGCATAATGATACCCCCAAAAACCTAATTGTCACGTGTGTATAAGCCTCTAATGTATTACAACTGATTAAAAAGAAATACAAATCTCAATGTCATTGTTTCTAGAGTAGAACAAGAACATAGCAAATGTGCAAGAGGTCCCGCTAAGCTACCTCTCTCTCCATAGAAAAGCCTCATATGAAGTATAGGAGAAAGATAAATCACGAAGATTTGAGTTCGAAACCTACACAAGTATAGAAGAAAAGAGTGACTACCAAATAACGTGATACTCACCAGGCAAACCACCAAACACCATGCAAAATAGTATATAATACGAGCACTCCTAACACCTCAACCGAACCTCCACAAACTACCACCTGCACAGAAATCAGTCCAATCTAACAGTTCATAATTCATATAACAAGTAGCATAATAACAACACTTCAACGAATATAGGTCATCAACACAAAATACCGAATTCATCAATCACAAGTTTCACAACACAAGTTCACAGCTAAAAATGATATGCAATGAAATGTCATGAAAAATGATGCATGTCTGTCTCATGATACACATCCATTAAGACTCAGACCAGAATTTATGGGAGACTTATCAGTCCATACATCTGCTATGGATCGTGTGACCCAACCCCTCAATAGAACCTTCCACAAAGTGTGTGGCCCGACCCCTCGATATAGAACATGTTACGGGGTGTGTGGCCCGACCCCTCAATATAGAACTTGCCGGAATCATTTCCCATCAATATTTTTTATATCTCAATAGATCTCATCACAGTGTTTTGAAACCAATGCAAATAGACATGTTCACACAATTCATGAGAATGTGGTGTTCTCCATATCAACACACAATCTATATCAACATAGTCATATGTTACAACACCAATAACGAATCAATACAACAATTCAAGTTATCCACACATATCCCACGTCAATATATCATCAAGATGCTTTTATTTTATCACCCTTTTATCATAATATAAGTCATTAAATATGAGTGAGTTAAATCTCATCTCTGAATCCCATTACTCCCTAGCACGCAATAAGGAAATACAAGATTCCACAAACTTAACAAAGGTTAAGAAATTCACTTGCCTCAATCAATCAACCAATCACTCTAGGACTTGATCTTTTCCTTTTATTTGAGTCTCTAAATCAATGCAATCTAATTAAATAAGTAATCGGAATAAGATTTTGAAACTATCAACACTCGTATCAAGCATTTTGAAAAGCAGGATCAAATCGATCCAAAGACATAATTTTGAAAACGAAGGGTAAATCTCAAAATTAATATGAAAATGTTACCCAAAAAGTTTGAAAACCAACGGTGAAAACCATTTCGAAAATGGAGTTAGACTCAACCCAAGATTACCATTTTCATTAAGAGATGTGTTATTGAAAAATTTCTCAATTTGTAATTCAAAAGAAAGATTTAAAGGTTTAAATTCATAATAAATAATTAGGAAATGAACATTTAGGATAAAAAATAGTTACCCAAATGTTTTATCATGAAAATCATCTTGAAATTACCCTGGATCGAGCTTCTAGAGTTTAAAAATAGAGAAAAAGGGAAGAAATCCCGACATATTGAAAATATACACTGTCAGAGGTCCTCGCGAACGCGAACTCAGATTCGCGAATGTGGCCATCGTGAACGCGACCCCCGAATAAGTTGACCCTTCGCAAATGTGATGGGTCTACCACGAACTCAAAGGTCACGAATGCGGTAAAACCTTCGCAAACACGTGGATTGGAAAATTTGACCCTTCGCGAATGCGAGGCACAACACCAGACACCAGAAATCAGTAAAAATCAGCCAACACACAAGTCCCTGAATGAAATCTCGGGATTCGTTTGGAACCCCGTACACACTAACCAAATATGCTATCTAACTAAACTCGACGTTTTAGACTCAATTGAACCATCTGAACACGAATTCGAGGTTTTCTTGATCCGAAATTCATGAAAGTAGCAACAAACTAACTTAACGCTCAAAAAGATCAAACTAGCCTTGGAAACTCTGAAAAATCAATCAAGATCACTCATAGGCTTAAAATCATCCTCTGAATCCAATGATACTGGAGAAAAACCGATTTGAACATCCAAACTCCAAATGTTGACCAAAGTCAACCCAAAGACTAAATCATATCAACCTCCAACTTAAGACCTTAAATCCACGAAAAAAATTCGAATATGAAACCAACGATTCTCCTTCATCAAATTCCACATTTTGGGGCTTGGGGAACTGTCGAAATTTCATTTCGAGACTCAAAACTCTGATTATTATCAAAAGCCACTTTTTTTAAACAACTTAAGCCTTTAAAAACTCAAAACTTTCAAAAATTGTAATCTTTTACTCAAATTTCAATACCAACTTCCCACACTTATCATAAATGAATCGAAACAACTATCAAGAGGGGTAAAATGATAATTTTTACAAAATTTTCAAAAATGACCTTTTGGGTCATTATAGTTATAACTCACTCATTTTCCATTGCATTATCACACTGAGAAATCACATGGTGAAAAATAAATTTGCACTAAAATAATTGAAAGCTTCCTAATTTTCTGTATAAAAACATTACTATATATTTGTTCTTTTTTCACTGATTCAATCGTAATATTTGTGGGCATTGCCATAGAATATTTTTCAGTGAGAAAATAGTAGTTTTTTTAGTAGTACGTGTCTCCCCCACCACCCACTAAAGAAATACCCCACACAATATATATACTATGTTTCCTCTTGTTGTCTTTATGTGTTTGTTTTTCTCTTGTACGTTGAATGGCAATTAATTGTTACGTACAACCTACTAATCATTTTTTTATATATATATCCCACATGCATGTTGTTAAACATAACTCAATTATTAGATTCTTTGATTAACTAATCCCACTTTACTTAATTATATTATGTTCAATAATTTTTTATATTATACACGGATCTTCTTATTCTAGACAACCTAATCACAGAATTGATTAGACATAATGTATAGGCTAATTAATTAAGCATAAATTATAATGTAGAAATCGACTCCTTATACCGTGATTAATAATGAAGAGATTAGACGACATATTACTACACATTATTATTTCACAATCTTGCTCTCATAAAATAGTATGCAAATTTTTGGATAACTCTCATACAATATATATTGTCAATCACACATTACATTATTAGTTATGCGATGATTATTTTTCTTATGCAATCAACCAGACCAAACATTGGATTATCTTATGCGAGATTTTATGTCGAGATTAATTGTTCTAGTAGTACCTTATTGATCAACCAATTACCGAAATGTTTAAACTAATCCAATGAATATATTACATGTGTATTTTTACATGATTGTTGGTTATCACTTAAAACGAACTCTTATAATTATTTTTTCGCCTTAGTTTTATCATTTAACTATGATAAATTATTGTAATTTGGTGTAAACACCCGTATAAGTATTATTTTTTCAAATTGTTATTATTGAGTTACTTCTTCAATCAAGACTAATGTCTTGATATATTCAAAATTCTAAATATGAAAATACTTTAAAATAAAAGAAATGGAGTATTAAATAACTTGACATTATTTCATTACATCATCATCACTAGATATATATAAGCGAATAAAAATCCATGCAAAATCAAGTTTTGTGGCTAAGGTTATTAATTAGGAGTAATTAATTGATAAGAATGTAATGATGTAACATGCACAAATAAATAATAATTATATGAGTGAATGACGTATAGATTATTCTCCCCCATCACATGTGATTACCGCAATTTTGATTATCTTAAAATGTTATCAATTAGAAGGGAAAAAAACCAATTATTGTGGGAGGAATAATAAAACCTTAATACTCATGATAATAAAAATTATGTCTTCCTTCGTCATTCTTCATTAGAGGTCTCGAGTCTGAATCTTTAAGAAAAAAATTATGTTAAAAATGTTGTCTATAAATGGACTATGTAATGCATGTATCTGACACTAATACAAATATCGAGAAAAAAAACGTTTTCCTTGTTGGTGAATTGAGTGAGGACTTCATATTCTTATCATATATATCTTTTAGCAAACAAAACAAAAAACAATAATTTATGGGCCATTATATATATTTCCCTATGTGTCTATTTTCACTTTGTTCACTTCCATAAGCAAGGGCAATTCTATATACATGGAGACATTCATGGGATATATATATATGTGAAGGGACCTTTACACAACTTCATTCTCAAACAACAACACACACCCCCCACCACAACCCTACATATCCCTGTTCGAGGTAGAATTTAAAATTTATAAATTTGTATAAAATCGATTACTTGTTTTAGTTACTGTCCAAATAAACAATTAAAAGTTTATACATGATTAATGAATTTTATTTACTTTTAAAAAAATGTTTTTTTAAATTATTTTCTAACTAGGATAAAAATTGATGATTAATAAATATGAAGAAGGAGAAGGAAAAAAGAAACGAGAATAATTAATAAATCACATGCTTTTAATTTACTGCTTGTGCATGCTTTTTCATCAAATTCTTTTGAGTTTCAATCTTATTAGATCAATGGCGAAAATTGTCACGATCTATATTCATGACATATATTATAATTTGTTTTAAGTTTAAGCTTCTATGGATATTTCTTTTAAATTACATCGCATCAAGCCTCAAAAGTGTTGTACCATGTGTGAATTTGAGTTATATATATAGCTTATAAATCTTTTCACATTCCTCTCTCATTTCGATGTTGAATTTGTCTAACACGTGTGTACATTTATTTTTAAAAGCTTATCGCCTAACACTAGAAGTGTGCTAGTTTTGCTTGTCTCAGCCTCATCAGCCTAATCTTTGTGGGCGTCTCATACACCCCACCCCCACCCCTCTTTAAGGGCTCTGATTAGTGTCTTCGCCGAGGTTAATATGACCCACCTAGATCGAGGTTTTACTTTAGATCTAGGTTCACGCATTTTGTCTTTTGAACTATGCAACATCGAGCCTCAAAAGAGTGTATATATCATGTGAACTAATTGAGTTATACCTTATAAAGCTTTTCACTTTTCTCTTTCATTTTGATATAGAATTTGCCTAAAATATCACATGCACCTCATCTTCAAAATTTTATCAGCCTAGAAGTATATTAATCTTAATTAATCTACCCTCGTGAAAGATCACAAAAATTTATCACTTACAATATGAACTACTAGATTTTTTCTGGAATATAAATCTAGTACTCTTTGCGTTCATTTTACTTGTCACTGTTTGACTTGACACACCTATTAAGAAAAAACAATTATTGATATATGTATTTTACCAAACTATCCCTATCAAATGATATTCAATGTTAGTGTTGGAAAATGATTAAGAGAATGTGTATTTAATACCGAGGGTAAAATATGAGAATACTAAATTTTTTCTGAAATTTAAGAATAAGTGACAACTAAAAATGAAGAGAGTACTTTAATTTGGTTTTTGTGTGGAATATCTTGAATTTTCTTTTATTTATTTATTTATTATCTTTTATGGAAATTTAATTTATCTTCTATGTACTAAATTTCTTGTTTGAGATTCTAACATATACTACAAAATTTATCCAGTAGGATCTTGACACAAGTCTTCGAAAGGGCTATTTCTTTGGTCCCATCAAATTGTCATTTTCTAAGCTTCTTTCTTTTATTAAATATCTATTATTGAAACGTAATTATCAAAAGATTCGATTTAGAGGTTAGTTTCAACATGTCTAATCACTTTATCTCTCTTTTGAGTAATCATTTTTTTAAAAAAATTAACAGAATTAACTGCTGCCTGTCTCCCCTTTGGCCCACAAATTATCTACTCCTCCGTCTCTAATTACTTATTCATTTTTGAATTGACATATTTATTAAAAAAATAATTATTGACATAGTGAATTTATTATTTTACCCCTATTAATTATGAAGTGAATGGATTAAAAAATTAAGATTTTCAAAAAGCTTCACATTTTTCAAAGTAATTAATTGAGTGTGTATAATATGTAAAAAAAAAAAATCTTTCTTGATTTGTCAAAATGGACATGTTGAAACTAAGTCATTGTATAAAACACTACTGAAAATAGTCTTTAAACTATTAAAAAGATTGAGTTCCCATAAACTCAAATTTTACAAGAATTCAAGTGCAGAAATAAACTCCTTAAAACCTGAAAGTTATAGTACCAAAACATCTACAGTCTAGAATAGGGATGCAACCCTAAAACAAGAATGAAAAACATAAGTTCAGAATGTCTGAGTTCGAACAATGGACTAAGAAGATGAAGATGAATTCATAGCATCCCGAAGAAAATGGCTCACCCTTAGATTCTGAGTTAAAAAACTATTCTCCAAGATCAACAATCTAGATTCTAAAGATTACGGATCAAATTATAAGTTGGGAAAGTAATTAACTTACCTTTGCGAAGAATTTGGTGGAATTACTAACGAAAATTGTCCAAAATCGCTCTTCCCAATTTTGAGAATAAAGTTGCAGAAAATAGGAGGTTTTTTGGGATTTTTCTACACAAAATCTTGACTAATTCCGCTATAGCAGCCTTGGGCCGCTATAGCGGCAACAAGAATTAATTCATCTCGCTATAGCGGCTTGCACGGAGGCAGAACCTCGTAAATCTTTCCTTAAACCCTCATTTCACAACACACCTTCGAATCTTGACGTTCTAAACCAAGACCTTCACGACAAATTTGATACTAAAAGTTTTACTCACCCAAATTCGATTCTGAAAGGCCTTATGGATTCTCAATGTCTTGGCTACTAGGAAACATAACCTAAGCCTAGACATATCACTCAGCACATTCCCGGATGTCCCTACACCTCACCTTACTCAAATGTCGTCTAACAGTACTGGTCTAGCCTAAAAATTTAAGTCACTAATCAAAAAAAAATCTGATCCGATTCTTTCACTATTCGACTACTCATAACAATCGGGACGGATCATTACCCAAACTTAATGTAAAACTTGAAGGACAAATTAAGAAAATTAAGAAAGAAGAAAAAAATGTGTGTGGACTTGAATTTGACTTCTTCAAGTGAACAAAAATGAAGAATTCCATTGTTGCATGACTTGCATCAAGTTTAACTAGTTATGAAAAATTCGTATTGTGTATGGGCTCAATATTTGTTTATAAAATTATTTTTTAAAGTGATCTTAATTAAATAATTTTAAATCATTTCATTAAGTGTAAAATAATTTTTTTATAAATATTACTAATGTTGATAAATTACTCAAGTGGTAGATTAAAAGATTTTTTAATTTTGTTCTAAAATAAATTTGTGTGGTAGTAAATCATCTCATTTAATTTTCTCGCACATCTAATGTAAAGAGGTCCATTGAGATATCCATAATTAAAGTATTTATCTTTATCGACAATTGATTTTTTTACTCAAAGTACTTATAAAATTTACATGAATATTAGGGACATTCAAAAATAAGGGATCCTTTCAAAATAATAAAGTTAGAACTAAAAGGTATATAAATTTAAAACTAAAGGCAATTAGGCTAAAGCGGATCCAATAATTTTAGAAAAATAGTACACTAATTAAATTAACTTAAAATCAAAGAAATAGATTTTGTAAAAAAAAATTTGCAGAAATTTCCTTGCTGAAAGCAAGCACATTAACAGTGACGTGCCTACTTCAGCTTCCAAACTCCCTCTTATATAATAAAAAACTAATTAAATTTCAACCACATGTAGGCGAACTTTCTAAAATAATTAAGAATAAAAGAATGTTAAAAAAATGTTTCTGTATCTCAAATTAGTTGTCATATTTTATATTTTAAAGGTTAATCTGATTAATCTTTGAAATTAAATTTCATTAAATCAATTGAATATTTTATAATTTAAATTTAAATAGTTAACAACTATGCAAAAAGTAATTTAAGTTGGTTCTTTTGTTGCATGTCAATACAATTAAAATAAAATATCTTTAAAATATTAATCAAGTACGTATAATCTGACTCTCGGAAAACGAAACATAGATACCAAATTAGCACCGAGGGAGTGTAATTCATTAATTCTATCATTTTTCATCTAGTATTTGATACCTTATTAGAGCTCAGATAATTTAAATTTGCGCATTGCAGAACCCATTTTTAAGGATGACACTCTCAACATATATTTTTCTATTTATAAAGTTCGAACTCAAGACTTTTAATTAATGTCGATGCAAATATAATTACTTGTGCAATATTTCAAGGATTTAGGGGCCAAGGGGACAGCTTGATTTCAAGAAATAAAAAGGTTTGTTCTGCATACTTTTTGACAAAAATGTATAAAGGAAAAGTTGCTTGTTTTTTCCTTTAGAAACTTTTCCAAAATTATGATATTGTACTAATGAAGATTGTTGCCTACATACTTTTTTCATGAAGAAGCTTTGTTATTATCAATTAATTTGTTCTTTAGTTGTCCAAAATTCTCTTAGGCATGTCCCACTTATGTAGTATGTCGTTTAAGATGATAAGATTATATATATATAAATAAGGGATAAGGGTCTGAAAAATATCTCAATTTTGATCGAATTTGTTGTTGCGATACTAAACTTTCATAAGGACCTATTATCTCCCTAGACTATTTAATACCGTATTTTTTACCCCCTGAATTATTTAATAGTGTATTTTAAAGGTATATATGTGCCCACGTGGACACATTACTATTTATAATTTTACATTATTTTTTATGTCCACGTGGGAAAATATATATGTTTAAAATGCGGTATTAAATAGTCTAGGAAGGTAATAGGTCCTCATGAAAGTTTAGTATCGCAACAGTAAATTCGACCAAAGTTGGGGTATTTTTCAGGCCCTTATCCCTATATATATATATATATATATTATGAACAATCAAATTAAGACACATTAAAAGGATGTGTTAATTATATAAACTACAAATATATTTAAAAAAACTATCTTATTATATATACATCTATGGCATATATATTAATTCTACCTATACTTTCAAATAATTTGTATCATACAAGTGTTTCCTAACATATATTGAGGAAGATATATCTAGATACATGTATTTTTTATACTAGATACACTAAAATAGGGTGATTGAGAGGTGAGCGAGATGAGGAGGGAGATAGTCATGTATCTCAGATATATGTGAATCACACTAGATACATGTATATGTATGTATCTGGTGTGATTCTCATATATATGGAATACCATATACATAGAAGAGTGGCGAGCGGGATGGGAGGGAGGTGAGTGAGATTTGTCTATGTATCTCAAATACATGCGAATCCACTTGGAACAGTGTATCTAGAACAAATTACAACTAATTTTGACCCTATGTATTCCAAGATACATATGCCTGAATGTATCTGAACGCACCAAAATATGATAAGATTAGTAATATTATAAATTAGAATGTCTCGAAGTAATTAGCTCTCAAACTAGTAAAATTCTTGTAAATTTTCCAAAAAATTTACCGAATATATATTTTGATTTTTGGCCCATTACAATGAAAACTTCATCTTCTAATCTAAATAACCATATATATCATATTTACAACGAATAACCATAGATATTTTTGCATCCTATGTCTTTGGAATTCTTAAAAGAGGAACTTTCACAAATAGCCACTATAATAAACTTAATAATGCTCCATAGCTATAGTTTGCATATTTACGGGTTGTAGCTATAGTTTAAGCTGCCTCATTTGTATAATTCGCGGATTTGTATAATTCACAGGTTTGTATAATTCGCAAGTTTGTATAATTCACGGGTACATTTGTATAATTCAGTTATTTTTGTATAAACTCGAAATAACGAATTTATACAATTACAAACATCAGAAGTGCAAATAGTTATACAAATTCTGAATTATACAAAAGTTATACAAATTATATTATACAAATTCCAAATTATACAAATGCGTGAATTATACAAAACT
>JAJOOS010001163.1:0-27067 GCA_029582725.1 Solanum chiquidenum | reverse complement strand
TATATCTCTATCCGGAGGCATACCAGGCAAGTCATTAGGAAACACTTCTCTAAATTCTGACACCACATGAATAGACTCAATAGATGGAGTCTCAACCTTAACATCCCTAATATGAGCCAAATAAGCCAAACAACCCTGCTCTACCAGTTTACTTGCCCGAATGGAGGATATGATCTTAGCTTGCTTAGGCTTGTACACCCCTTCCCACTCTAACTTTTCCCTTCCTGGAATTTCTAGAGTTATAGACTTAGTATTACAATTAAGCACAACATAATAGGGGGACAACCAAGTCATGTCTAAGATTATATCAAAGTCAGTCATATCCAAATCACCAAATCAGCCCAAGTTTGAAAATCCTTAAACAAAATAGGACAAGCACGATAGGCATGGGTGACTATGATAGACTTTCCAACTGGGATAGAAACATGGATGGGGGCATCAAGTATATCACAAATCATAGCAAATTCTGAGGAAAATCTCATGGATACATAAGAATAACTAGAACCCGGATCAAATAACACATTATCCATCCAGTCACAGATAAGAATGGTACATGTGATCACTGCGTCGTATGGTTCTGCCTCATTCTTGCCCGGAAAGGCGTAACACTGAGCCCTATCCTCATGTTCTTCCTTGTTGCACATTACCCCTACCAGAGTTACCATTTCCTTTACCTACATGGCCTCACTGATTACCTCTTCGCCCACCTTGTGGACGCCCTCGACCATTATTACCATTTCCCGAGGGTACCACTTCTCTAGTCTGCTATTGTGCGTAATCCAGCACACGTGGATGGGGACAATCTCTCCTCATATGCCCAGGTTCTCTACAATTGTAGCAAGTACGATCAAAAGATGGCTTGCTGCCCATCGAAGGTGCAGCTCTCTGGCTATCCTGAATCAAATTATGAGGTGGAGTTCCTGAATAATTACCTATAGAGGCAAGCATGGCGGATTGAATTGGCATAGTTGCAAGTGTTGGTCTTCAAGCCCCTTTGGAGTAAGAGCCTTGAAAGTTACCTGAGTTTTTGGCTCTTTTAGCCAATGCCTTAGCCTGACCATCTCGTCTCACCCCCTCCAATGTCTTAACAAAGTCTGTTACCTCATTAAAGCTCCTCCCTGTAGAGGTCATATGAACAGATAATACCTGCAACTCAGAATTTAGTCCCTTAATAAATAAATGGATTCTCTCTTCCTTAGTAGTCACCAACTGTGTAGCATATCTAGACAATGCATAAAACTTTTCCTCATAAGCAGCCACTGATATACCACCTTGCTCAAAAGCCATGAACTCATCCTTCTTGTGATCTCTCAAAGTTCTAGGAACATATTTCTCTAAAAACAGAGCATAAAATTTGGTCCAAGTGAGTGGAGTTAAAACAGAAGATCTGCATTCCATATAAGCTCTCCACTATTGCTTAGCTTCACCTTGAAGTAGAAAAGTCACGAACTCAACCCCATGCTGATGGACAGTTGCCAACTTATGAAGCCTCTCATAGCAATCTAAGATTAACTCAAAAGCATCCTCACTCTCATAGAAATGCAGGAGGCTAAAGCTTCAAAAACTTAGTCAACATTTCATGCTCATTACCAGTCATAATGAGACCCAACAAAGGACGGAAGAAAACATCATTACCTCTAGTTCCACCCACCTTAGGGACAGTGATAATAATAGGAGGATTGGTGAGAGCTTGAGTTGCTTGAACAGAAGGAAGGACTCCGTGACCAACCAATCCTTTCAAGAATGACATGATATGTTGAGCTAACACTGGGTCTATGCGAGAAATACATGTAGTCTCAGCCTGCACCTCTTCCTCTTGTCCAACCTCCTCAACATTTTCAACCTCAACATTATCCTCTATATCTTCATGATGTACGGGAGGGGCCTCATTTTGGGGAGAATTTTTGACCGGTACCCCATCTCTAGTAGGCGCCACTCTTCCTCAGCCTCTACCCCGAGTTCTTCCTCTACCCCTGCCTCGACCGCGACCTCTCGCTGCAGATTCCTTAGCTGGAGCATTGACGGGAGCTACGGGCCTGATGCCGTTGAATCTAGTATTGACCATATGCGGACAGAACAGTGAAGGAGGTTAAATACCAATTTGAATCGCCAGCTACCAATTGGAATCAAGTTATAGCACGAAAGGAGACAAGAGAAAACATAGAGATTTCCTAAAGTCCTATAGCCTCTCGAAGAAAAGTACAGACGTCTCTGTACCGTTCCACAAGACTCTTCTAGACTCATTTAGATACATTGAGATCAACGAACTTGGGCTTTGATACCAACTTTGTCACGACCCAAACCATCGTGATTCGCACCCACACTAATCCTTCGGTGGGAGAACCATTAATACTAATTATTTAACCAACTCTAATCAAATACTAAAGCATTTAAGTTACGGAAGCAAGTTAAATAGCTAAAAACTGAAGTTCCTATAAACTTCCAAAAGATCTAACAACTAAACAATGCGGAAAAACGCCTAGAACCTGAAAGTCAATGTACCAAAACATCTAACAATGAACCAAAGTCTAAAGGAACAATGGGTACGACCCAACTAAACATAAGAATATCTAACGAACTAATAACTAACTAGAAAATCTAAGTCCCAAATATGGACATAGATGAAAGGAGAACTCATGGCAGCTCAGAAGAACTGGCTCACCCTTGAATTCGATCGACGATCACTGATCTTCTAAATGAGGTCTGTTAATATCTGCCTAAAGATGCCCTGTACTCAACAAAGAAAGAGCAAGTGCAGTATCAGTACACAGCCATAATGTACTGGTAAGATCACGCGGTTATCCCATTAAGTGCAACACATATATGTTATTTCAACAATATAATCACATGCATAGATCGAACATATACAATCATATCAACATTTACGAACAAGGTACAATTTCACATTTCTCAAGATACATAATTATATCAAATCATTGGTCCTCTCATGGAACCTAAACCCAAAAAGTTAGCATACCGAAACGTGGTACCCGATCCAATATTTATGCCAGAACGTGGCAACCAATCCCATTATTATGCCGGAATGTGGAAACCGATCCAAGTTAGTGTGTCGAAACGCAACAACCGATCCATTCAACAAGCCACAATCACAATCACAATCACAATCACAATCACAAAGTACATTCTCATAATCATACAATCAAGTCATGATTCATGGCACTCATCATTCATATTTCCTTATTTACAAATAATGTGACCAATAATGCAACATTCACATACATACACGTATGATAATGCAGCAAGAACAAACATGCATCACACAATCATAGAATCACGACCATCACCTACCTCGAAACATGCTTGAAACCCTAAGTAACTTGACTCTTCCTTTTCTGGATTCGTTCTGCCTGTTCTTGGTCTACAAACAATCAATATAACACGGGAATCAATAAACAATCACTAATTACCCAAATTACTAACAATTATATCAACCCTAGATCATACCCATGATCCTAATATCCAAATCAGGGCTTTTCCCACCATAATTCTCAGATCAAATCTCTTCTTCATCAATAATTACCCATTAGATTACATTCTACGGATCGAAAAATGGATTCGGAGAGTGAAAATCTTACCTTTAGCCTCAAGAATGGTAGAAAACTGTCAAGAAAAGCCCTGAGTTCGTTCCTTAGCACTCAAGTTCAAAAATTATAGTATAAAGATATTTTGAGGTTTATTTCCAACTTAAATCACGATTGTCCCGATATGGCGGGCGTCAGCCCGCCATAACGGCCCCGCCCTGGCGGCAGAATTGTCGCCCTAGCGGCTTGCACGAAACTAGTGAGTCGATTTAAGAATTTCTATCTCCCATTTCACAACACACCTTCAACCAACGACACTCAAAAACTACCCATTCACGCTAAGATCAATTTCGGGAGTTCTACTCACCCGAATTCAATTCTGTAAAGTCGTACGGGTTTCTTAACGACTTATCTATCTAGTCATGTGATCATATTCATAATTATATCACCCAATTGTTACCAGATTTCCCTAGACTTTAATGACTCCGATTTCATCCAAATCTGGACTAGGTTGGAAAATTCCAAGTTACTACAAAAAGTTTTCCAGCCCAAAAATATTTTCCCGTTGGCTTTTCTATAACGACAGAATCCAGTCATTACAATAAGATAATTAAATAATAAACTTCAAAGTTATACTATTTTCAATATAATTACAACTTTTGATGTGTTATTTTTACTGCACAAACAGGAGATAATGAAATTTTTACTGCAGAAGAATGTTCATTCCTCAATAATATTTTGTTGATTCATGAACTTGAGGTAATATTTTCATACAAATATGTTTATTTGATGATAGAGAATTATACTTTGAAGTGCAATTTTCAGAGTTTAACGAACTAAACAAGTTTGTATCTACTATTATTTTTCTATTTACTTTATATTCTTTTATGTATTTTCTTACCTCTAGTTAATGAGTGAAGATGATTGTATATTTTAAAGTTATAGGGTTCAATTTATCTTCTTAATTTTCAATAAAGTTATTTCTTTTATATTTGTAGAATACAAATAATTATTTTATGATTAAATATGTATGAAATAAAGACAAGACAATAATGAAAATTAATCTATAGCAGAAAACATCGATACATATTTTAAAAAATTATTTTATGAACACGGTTACAATTTATTGTGTTTTATTTTATTATACAACAAGAAACTAACTACAGAGGATATGCCGTTCCATCTCTATGATGTTTCTCTCAATTAAAAATGTAATATAATTTTTTATAAGCCTATATCATATTTAAAAAATATAATTTTATAGTTCAAGAAATAAGATATATTATACACACAATCATTTTTCTCTTCACAATCTTTTCTGTTTTACTCATTTTTGTCCCCTAGTTAATTACTGGGAATGATTGCATATTTTGAGTTGAAAGTATTTTAAACTTATTTGACTGGTTAATTTCTATTTAATTGTTCTTAAAATTTTGAATGAACATAAATGATATAATTTTGTTTTGTGAAAGGTAAATATGTTATGTACAATATAATATGTTAATAAAATTCAAAACTATATCATAACTTGTGAATACATAGTGCAAATAACTATCAGTAAATATGCTTACAAAATATTAATATCTTATTTGAATGTGTAGAAAAAAAGTGATGGAGGAGCTACTGTAGAGGAAGGATTGCTCAACCTCCACTGTAATCCCCCAAGTACAAAACTTGAGGTAGTTGCTCTCATACCTATGTTTTGTGATAGAGCATTATATTCTGAAAATGTAATTACAAAGTTAAACAAATTATTATTTTTCTCTTCACTAGTTGTTTTTTGTACCTACTTCTACTCTCCCAGTTAATTAGTTCAGATGATTGTGTATTTTTGAGGTGAAGGAGTTTCTAAAAAATATGATTAATTAATTTTTAATTTATTTTTTTCTTACCTTTTTAGTATACAAATGATCACCTATTGTTATATGAGTTTACAAATATGTGTTAACTAAGATAATTTAAAGTTGAAGATCAAAACTAATTCTGACTTGGGAATAAATACTGTGAAAATAATTATCATGAATTGTACTAACTATTTTTTGTGTTTTTTTATGTAGAAAGAAAAAGATGATGGTGTTAATGTAGATGAAAAACCATTCCAGCTCCATAATGTTCTCCTGAATTTAGAATCTCAGGTAATGTCACGACACAGACCATTATGATTGGCACCCACACTAACCCTCCGGTGGGAGAACCATTAATACTAATTAGCTAACCAAAGAACCAAACAAGTAAGGCATTTACAGATACGGAAAAAGGTTTAAATGCTAAGAAAAGAAATAGGTAGTTCCTATAAACTCCAAACCAATAGTCTAACAACTAAACAAATGCAGAAACAATGCCTAGAACCTGAAGTCAATGTACCAAAACTCTAACAATGAACCAAAAGTCTAAAGGAAAATGGGTGCAACCCAACTAAACATAAGAATATCTAATAAACTAGTCTAAGTCCGAATAAGATGGACTAAACAGAAAGAGAACTCATGGCAACCTGGAAGAACTGGCTCACCCTTGAATTCAAACGATCACTGATCTTCTAAGCAGGATTTGTCAATAGATGCCTGAAGATGCCCTGTACTTAACAAAGAAAGAGCAAGTGTAATATCAGTACACAACCACAGTGTACTGGTAGGATCACGCGGCTATCCCACTAAGTGCAACATAAATAAGTCATTATAACATAATAATAACATGCATAAACCAAACATATACAATATCATCATCATTTACGAAACAACGCACAACTTCACATTTCACAAGATATACTGTTAAGTCAAGTCAATGGTCCTCTCATAGAACCCAAACCCAAACTGTTAGCATACCAGAATGTGGTACCCGATCTAATGTATATGCCAGAACGTGGAAACCGATCCCATGTTTATGCCGTAACGTGGCAACCGATCCAAGTTAGTGTGTCAGAACGGAACACCCGATCCATTCAACAAGCCACAATCTCAATCACAAGTATATTCTCAAATCATACAATCAAGTCATGATTCATGTCATTCATCATTTATCTATCTCATTTACAACTAGTGTGATCAATGATGCAACATTCGCATACATACACGTATTATAATGAAGGAAGAACAAACACATATCACACATTCATGAAATCACAACCATCACCTACCTCGAAACAAACTTGAATCCCCTAAGAAACTTGATTCTTCCCTTTCCAAATTTGTTCCGCTTGTTCTTGGTCTACTAACAATTAATATAACACGAGAATCAATAAACAATAACTAATTACCTGAATTACCAACAATTCTATCAACCCTAGATCAAGCTCATGATCCCAATATCCAATTTAGGGCTTTTCCCACTATAATTTTTAGATCAAAACCCTCCCCCATCGATAATTACCTGCTAGATTACGTTCTACGGATCAAAAAATGGATTCAGGAAGTTAAAACCTTACCTTTAGCGTCAAGAATGGTGGAAAACTGTCAAGAAAACACTTGGGTTCGTTCCTTAGCTCTCAAGTTCAAAAATTGCATAATAAAACATTTTTGAGGCTTATTTCCAACTTAAGTCGCGATTGGCCCACCACAGCGGTCCTCACCCCACTACAAGGGTGTCACGACCCAGACCATCGTGATTGGCACCCACACTAACCCTTCGGTGGGAGAACCATTACTACAGCTCAACTAACAATTTAAAGTTACGGAAGCAGGTTTAAATAACTAAATAATGAAGTTCCCATAAACTTTAAACAAAAGTCTAACAACGAACTAAACAATGCGGATGAAATTACCTAGAACCTGAAAGTCAATGTACCAAAACATCTAACAATGAACCCAAAAGTCTAACAAGAAGGGTCGCAATCCCAAACTAATGAACTAATTAACTAACTAGAAGAGTCTAAGTCCGAAATGTAGACATAGACGAAAGGAGAACTCATGGCATCCCGGAAGAATTGGCTCACCCTTAAATTCTAAATGATCACTGATCTTCTAAACGAGGTCTGTCAATAGCCTCCTGAAGATGCCCTGTACTCAACAAAAATAAGAGCAAGTGCAGTATCAGTACACAACCACAAGTGTACTGGTAGGATCACGCGGCTATCCCACTAAGTGCAACATACAGAAATCAATACAACATTATAATCACAGGCATATATCGATTATATACAATATTATCAACATTTACGAACAACGTACAACTTCATATTTCTCAAATATCACAGTTATATCACGTCATTGGTCCTCTCATAGAATCGAAATCCAAACTGTTAGCATATCGGAACGTGGTACCCGATCCAATATTTATGCCGAAACATGGCAACTGATCCTATATTTATGCCGGAACGTGGAAACCGATCCCAATTAGTATGTCGGAACGTGGCAACCATTCCATTGAACACACCACAATCACAAACACAAGTACATTCTCATAATCATACAATCGAGTCATGATTTAATGGCATTCGAGAATCATATATCCTCATTTACAACAAGTGTAATCAATAATGCAACATCCACATAAATACATGTATCATAATGAAGCAAGACAAGCATACAACACACAATCATAGAATCACAACCATCACCTACATCGAAACAAGATTGAAACCCTTAAGAAACTTGATCCTTCCCTTTCCGGATTCGTTTCGCTTGTTCTTGGTCTATAAACAATGGTAATAACACGGATATCAATAAACAATCACTAATTACCCGAATTACTAACAATTCTATGAACCCTAGATCAAACCCATGATCCCAAGTATTTGAATTAGGGTTGTTTCCACCATAGATTGTAGATCAAAACCCTCCCCCATCGATAATTACCCATTAAATTATGTTCTACAGATAAAAAAATAGATTCGGGGAGTTAAATTCTTACCTTTAGCCTTAAGAATGGTTGAAAACTGTCAAGAATCCCCTGGGGTTCATTTCTTAGCTCTAAAAACTAAAAAGAGCATAATAAGATGTTTTGGGATTTATTTATGAGTTTAAGTCGCGTCTGGCCCGCCACAGCGGCCCTCACCCCTCTACAGCGGCACCGCCAAAGCGACCAAAACCACCGCCAAATCGGCTTGCACGAAAAAATGAGCTATTTTAATAATTCCAAGACCCCCATTTCACAACACACCTTTGATCAATGATGCTCATAAAATACCGTTCACGCTAAGATCGATTACAGGAGTTCTACTCACCCGAATTCAATTTCGTAAGGTCATACAGATTCCGTAACTACTCATGTAATCAAAATCATAATTAAACCACCAGATTGTTACCATATTTCTCTACGCCTTAATGACTCCAATTTCATCCAAATCTAGAGTAGGTTGGGAAATTTCAAGTTACTACTGAAAAAAATTCCGACCCAAAATTTTTCCCCATTGGCTGTTCTATAACAACGGAACTCGGTCGTTACAATAGATACCGATTTACCCATCACTCATCCCCGAGTGACAAACTTAGGAAAAATAGGCTAAGGAAGGAATGAAGTAGTACCTAAATCGACGAACAATTGGGGATACTTGTCTCGCATGTCCCTCTCAGTTTCCCAAGTAGCTTCCTCAACTAGACGATGCTTCCATTGAACTTTTACAGACCTAATCTCCTTGGTCCTCAACTTACGCACATCACGATCAAGAATTTCAACCGGTTCCTCCTCATATTGGAGGTCCTTGTCTAGCATAATTGAGTCCCACTTAATAATGTAAGCACCGTCACCATGATATCTCTTCAATATGGACACATGAAATATAGGACGAACTCCGGATAGGTTAGGAGGTAAAGCCAATCTATACGCTACCGGCCCTACACATTCAAGAACCTCAAATGGACCAATGTATCGCGGACTTAGCTTACCTTTCTTGCCAAATCTCATTACCCCTTTCATGGCCGATACCTTAAGAAGAACATTTTCACCGGTTTGAAACATCGTGTCTCTTACCATATGATCTGCATACTTCTTCTGTCTACTCTGGGCTGCTAGAAACTTTGCTTGAATACTCCTCACCTTATCTTAGGCATCCTTCACCAAATCAACCCCCCAAAGGTTTCACATCCCCAGTCTCAAAAAATCTTATGGGTGATCTACATCCCCTCCCATAGAGTGCCTCAAATGGTGCCATATCTATGTTGGAGTAAGAACTATTATTATAGGAGAACTCACACAAAGGTAGGAACTTATCCCAATGCCGCCAAAATTAATTACTCATGCCCTCAACATATCTTCTAACACTTGAATAGTCCTTTCCGACTGTCCGTTTGTCTGTGGATCGAAGGTTGTACTAAAAGTGAGTTGTGTGCCCAATTCATCATGTAATTTCCTCCAAAACTTGGATGTGAATTGAGTACCACGATCAGAGATGATAGAGAGGGGCACCCCATGCAACCTCACTATCTCTTTCACATACATCTTAGCCAATTGTTCAGCATTATAATATATTCCTACCGGAATAAAATGGGCTGACTTAGTCAATCTATCAACCACTACCCAAATAGAATCAAACTTCCCCAAAGTCTTGGGAAGACTAACAACAAAATCCTTGGCTATCCTCTCCCACTTCCATTCCAGAATTGTCATTCTTTGAAGTAAACATGTAGGCCTTTGGTGATCATATTTCACTTATTGATAATTTTGACACTTAGCCACAAAATCCGCTATATCCTTCTTCATGCCCGATAACTAATAAATTTGCTTCAAATCTCGGTACATCTTGGTCACACTCGGATGAATAGAATATCACGAGCCATGGTATTCTACCAACAATTTATGAATCAAGTCATCAACTCGAGAAACATAAATTCTTCCTTTAAAACAAAGCACACCTTCCGCATCAAGAGTGGTCTCGTGTGCCTTACCAATCACAGTCTTCTTCCTAAGCTCCTCCAAATTTTCATCTTCAAATTGTTTGGCCTTGATTTCCTCGAGGAATGTAGCCATCACTTCAATGCTAGCTAACACCCCACCTCTTTCTGAGATGCCCAACTGCATGAACTTAGACTCTAAGGTCTGAATTTACTTAGCCAAAGGTTTCTTGGATAAACTCAAGCAAGCTAAACTACCCATACTTACCACCTTTCAACTCAAAGCGTCTGCCAATACATTAGCCGTACCCGGATGGTATTTAATGGTGACATCATAATCCTTGAGTAATTCCATCCACTTTCCCTGTCTAAAATTCAGATTCTTTTGACTAAACACATGCTGCAACTGAGATGATCAATAAATACCTCATACTTAACACCATAAAGGTAATGCCGTCAGATCTTAAGAGAAAATACTATTGTTGCCAACTCCAAATCAGGTGTTGGATAATTCCTTTCATGCACCTTCAATTGACGTGAGGCATAAGCTATAACATTCTTATCCTACAACAATACAGCATCCAAGAAAGAATGTGAAGCATCACAATAAACAATAAAATCTTTACCTTCAATCGGTAGTGCTAGGATGGGTGCGATGGTCATAGGAGTCTTGAGCTTTTGGAAGCTCTCCTCACATTTTTCAGTCCATTCAAATGGTATCTCCTTATTGGTCAAATTAGTCAAGTGAGTGGCAATAGAAACAAAGTTCTTCACAAATCGATGATAATAGCTAGCGAGCCCCACAAAACTTCTAACTTCCGTCACAGAGCTAGGTTAAACCCAATTCTTAACCGCCTCAATCTTTTGAGGATCTACCATTACCCCTTCTTTTGAAACTACATGCCCCAAAAATGCAACTGAAGTGAACCAAAATTCACACTTAGAGAACTTAGCTTACAACCTTCATTTCCCAAGAACACCTAAAACAATACGAAGATGGTCGGCATGCTCTTCCTCACTTTTGGAAAGACCAAAATATCATCAATAAAGACTATGACGAAAGAATCAAGAAATGGCTTGAACACCTCATTCATTAAACTCACGAAAGTTGCAGGCGCATTAGTCAAACCAAAAGACATAACTAAAAACTCATAGTGCCTATAGCTGGTTCTAAACATCATCTTGGGCACAACTTCTGGCCTAATTTTCAACTTATGGAAGTCAGACCTTAGATCAATCTTGGAGAAAACTGATGCACCTTGGAATTGGTTAAAAAGATCATCTATTCGAGGCAAAGGATACTTGATTCGAATAGTGGCCCTATTCAATTGCCGGTAATCTATATGCATTCTCATACTACCATCGTTTTTCTTAACAAACAAAATTGGGAAACCCTATGGGGAAGCACTAGGTCGAATAGATCCCTTATCAAGAAGCTCATGGATTTGAGCCTTAAGCTCTCTTAATTCTGTCGGAGCCATACGATATAAAGGAATAGAAATGGGGCGCGTACCAGACTCCAAATCAATGCAGAAATCTATATCTCTATTCAGAGGCATACTAGACAAGTCATTAGGAAACACTTCTCTAAATTCTGACACCACATGAATAGACTCAATAGATGGAGTCTCAACCTCAACATCCCTAATATGAGCCAAATAAGCCAAACAACCCTGCTCTACCAGTTTACTAGCCCGAATGGAAGATATGATCTTAGCTTGCTTAGGCTTGTACACCCCTTCCCACTCTAACTTTTCCCTTCCTGGAATTTCTAGAGTTATAGACTTAGTATTACAATTAAGCACAACATAATAGGGGGACAACCAAGTCATGCCTAAGATTATATCAAAGTCAGTCATATCCAAATCACCAAATCAGCCCAAGTCTGAAAATCCTTAAACAAAATAGGACAAGCACGATAGACATGGGTGACTATGATAAACTTTCCAACTGGGATAGAAACATGGATGGGGGGCATCAAGTATATCACAAATCATAGCAAATTCTGAGGAAAATCTCATGGATACATAAGAATAACTAGAACCCGGATCAAATAACACATTATCCATCCGGTAACAGACAAGAATAGTATATGTGATAACTGTGTCTGACTCCTCTGCCTTATTCTTGCCCGAAAAGGTATAACACTGAGCTTTATCATCATGTTGAGCTTCCTCCCTACTTGGTTGCACGTTACCCGTTCCTGCATTGCCATTTCCTCTACCTCCATGGCCTCGATGATTACCTCCTCGCCCACCTTGTGGATGCCCTAGACCATTATTACCATTCCCCGCGGGTACCACTGCTCTAGACTGCTGCTGTGCAGAATCTAACACGCGTGGGTGGGGACAATCTCTCCTCATATCCCCAGGTTCTCCATAATTATAGCAAGTACGATCAAAAGAGGGCATGCTGCCCGTGGAAGGTGCGATTCCCTGGCTATCATGAATCAAATTATAAGGTGGATATCCCGAGTAATTACCTATAGAAGCGGACATATCGTACTGAATTGGCTGGGTTGCAAGCGTTGGCCTTTCGAACCCCCTGGAGTAAGAACCTTGAAAGTTATCCGAGTTCTTGGCCCTTTTAGCCAATGCCTTAGCCTGACCGTCTCGCTTCGCCCCCTCCACTTTCTACACAAAGTCAGTTACCTCATTAAAGCTCCTCCCTATAGAAGTCATATGAACAGATAATACTTGCAACTCATAATTTAGTCACCTAATTAATAAACGAATCCTCTCCTCCCCAGTAGTCACCAATTGAGTTGCATATCTAGACAAAGCATGGAAGTTAGCCTTATAAGCAGCTACAGTCATACCACCGTGCTCCAAAGCCATGAACTCATCCTTCTTGCGATCTCTCAAAGTCCTACGCACATATTTCTCTTAAAATAGAGCATGAAATTGGGTCTAAGTAAGTGGAGGTAAAACTAAAGATTTGTATTCCATATAAACTCTCCACCACTGCTTAGCCTCACCTTGAATGTGAAAAGTCTCAAACTCAACCCCATGCTCATGGACAATTCCCAACTTATGAAGCCTCTCATAGCAGTTTAAGATGAACTCACAAGCATCCTCATTCTCAGAACTGAGAAATACAAGAGGCTTTATCTTCAAAAATATAATCAATATCTCCTGCTCATTACCAGTCATAATAGAACCCAACAAAGGACGGAAAATAGAATCATTACCTCATGTCCCCACCCCCACCTTAGGCGTAGTGACAGCAATATGAGGATTGGCGGGAGCTTGAGTTGCTTGAACAGAACGAAGTACTCCAGGACCAACCAACCCTTTCAAGAAGGACATGATCTGCTGAGCTAACACTGGGTCGATGGGAGGAACAACGGTAGTCTCAGCCTGCAACTCTTTCCCTTGTCCAATATCCTCAACATTTTCAACATCAACATTCTACTCTATCTCTTCATGATGCGCAAGAGGGTTCTCATTCCTAGGAGCATTCTCAACAGAAGCTCTATCCCCAGCAGGCGTTACTCTTATGCGGCCTCTACCCTTAGCTCTTCCTCTGACCCTGCCTCGAATGCGACCTCTCACTGCAAATTCCTCTGCTAGAGATTGACGGTAGGTACGGGCCTAACGCCGTTGAATCTAGTGTTAACCATCTGCGGACAGAAGAGTGAAGAAAGTTAGATACCAATTTGAATCGCCATATACCAATTGGAATCAAGTCATAACACGAAAGGAGACAAGAGAAAACAGAGAGATTTTCTAAAGTCGTATAGCCTCTCGAAGAAAAGTAAAGGCGTCCTCGTACTGTTCCGTAAGACTCTACTAGACTCATTTTTGTACATCGAGATCAATGAACCTAGGCTCTGAAACCAACTTTGGCACGACCTAGACCATCGTGATTGACATTCTTTGAAGCAAACCTTCAGGCCTTTGGTGTTCATATTTCACTTGTTGGCAATTTTGACACTTAGCCACAAACTCTGCTATATCCTTCTTCATGTATGGCCACCAATAAATTTGTTTCAAATCTCGGTACAAATTGGTCACACCCGAATGAATGGAATATCGCAAACCATGGGATTCTATCAATAATTTCTGAATCAAGTCATCAACTCGAGGAACACAAATTATTTCTTTAAAACTGAGTACACTTTCCGCATCAAGAGTGGTCTCTAGTGCCTTACCAATCGCAATATTCTTCTTAAGTTCATTCAAATTTTTATCCTCAAATTGTTTGGTCTTGATCTCTTTCATAAACGTGGCCCTAACTTCAATGCTAGCTAACACCCCGCCTTTTTCTAAGATGCCCAACTGCATGAACTTAGACTCCAAGGTCTGAATTTCCTTAGCCAAGGGTCGTCTAATCACACTCAAGCAAGCTAAATTACCCATACTCACCGTTTTTCGACTCAAAGCATCTGTCACTACATTAGCCTTACCTGGATGGTATTGAATGGTCACATCATAATCCTTGAGTAATTCCATCCACCTTCGTTGTCTCAAATTCAGATCCTTTTGAGTGAAGACATGTTGCAAGCTATGATGATCAGTAAACACCTCATACTTAACACCATAAAGGTAATGCCGCCAGATCTTAAGAGCGAACATTACCGCTGCCAACTTCAAATTATGTGTTGGGTAATTCTTCTCATGCACCTTCAATTGACGCGATGCATAAGCTATAACATTCTTATCCTGCATCAACACAGCACCCAAACTAGCATGTGAAGCATCACAATAAACAATAAAATCCTTACCTTCAACCGATAATGCTAGAATGGGTGCGGTGGTCAAAAGAGTCTTGAGCTTTTGGAAGCTCTCCTTACATTTTTCGGTTCATTCGAAGGGTACCTTTTTTTTGGTCAAATTTGTCAAGTGAGTGGTGATAGAAGCAAAGTTCTTCACAAATCGACGATAGTAGCTAGTGAGGCCCACAAAACTCCTAACTTTTGTCACAGAGCTTGGCCGAACCCAATTCTAAACCGCCTCAATCTTTTGGGGATCTACCATTACCCCTTATTTTGAAACTACATGTCCCAAAAATGCAACCGAAGTCAACCAAAATTCACACTTAGAAAATTTTGCATACAACAGTTGTTTCCCAAAAAAACACAGAACAATACGAAGATGGTCGACATACTCTTCCTCACTTTTCGAAGTGACCAAAATATCATCATTAAAGACTACGATGAATGAATCAAGAAATGGCTTGAACACACCATTCATTAAACTCATAAAAGTTGCAGGCGCATTGGTCAACCCAAACAACATAACTAGAAACTCGTAGTTCCCATAGAGGGTTCTCAACGCTGTCTTGGGCACATTCTCAGGCCTAATCTTTAACTGGTGGTAACTAGACCTTAGATCAATCTTAGATAAAACTGATGCACCTTGCAATTGGTTAAAAAGATTATATATTTGAGGCAATGAGTACTTGTTTCGAATGGTAATCCTATTCAATTGCCGGTAATCTATACACATCCTCATACTACCATCATTTTTCTTAACAAATAAACTAGAGCACCCCATGGGGAAGCACTAGGAAGAATAAATCCTTTATCAAGAATCTCTTGGATTTGAGCCTTGAGCTCTCTTAATTCTGTCGGAGCCATGTGATATGGAGGGATGGAAATGGATCGCGTACCAGGTTCTAGATTAATGCAGAAATCTATATCTCTATTCGGAGGCATACCAAACAAGTCAGTAGGAAAAACTTCTCTAAATTCTGACACCACATGAATAGACTCAATAGATGGAGACTCAACCTCGATATCCATATTCGCCAAACAACCCTGCCTTACCAGTTTCCTAGCCTGAATAGAGGATATGATCTTAGCTTTGTTAGGCTTGTACACCCGTTCCCACACTAACTTTTCCCTTCCTGAAATTTCTAAAGTTACGTACTTAGTTTTATAATTAAGAACGGCATAATAGGGGGACAACTAAGTCATGCCTATGATTACGTCAAAGTCAGTCATTAATGGAGGCGAGGTTACCAAATTCTGAGGTATCAATGTATTACATGATATTAAAGTCTATATGAACCCTAATGCTACACAAATATATGGAAAAAAGACATATCAAAGCATATACAAAAGAAATAGATAATTCCATGAAGAAATTGCTATTGTACATATTCACCTGCATTAATAAAGTTATTAGGTATAATAACTACCAAAAGTATCCTCCATTGGTTGTTGTAGAGATAATCTTATACAAATCTTGATGATAGCTACAAAAGTACTACTTCCTCCATCTACCGTCCACTTTTAATTTTTATGTTGCATTTTTTCAAAAGTCAATTTGACTAATTTTCAAAGTTAAATTAGATTACATTAATTCGATATTTTAAACAAAAAAATTAGATATTCAAAAAATTTACGAAAAATAGTATAAATTGCAATATTTTCTATATTCATATGATGAAAAAATACATCATAAAATGTTAATCAACATTCTTATCCTTCTATAAAGGGAAATTATGACAATTAAAAGTGGATGGAGAAAGTATAAATTACCACTATGAATTATTGATTTATCATCTTTCTATATGTGAAGAAGAGGACAACCAAGAATGAAGAAAAGTGTACAGAAGAGGAAAACCAAGAATGAAGAGAAGGCAGAAAATGAGAAAAGTAAAGAAATTCAGTTGATTGAATTATATTTTCAAACAAGAAGAAGGAGGAAAGTAGGGTAGAAGAGAAGATTAAAGCCGATGACTAACTGAAGGCAAGATGATAAGCTATGAAATAGGATGATTAATGAACCAAATTAATGAGGTGGCTATTAAATTTGTAATGATCCGAACCGTCGTTATTTAGAAGAAACAAAAATTTGGGAAATTCTGGGCAATTGTCCCGCCAGAGTGGGTGTGTTGCCGCTGGGTAAGTTTGCGCCATAGCGGGATAGGTGAGGCTGAATGTAAATAATGCAAGATCTTATTTTCTCCTCCTTCCTAAAATACTTAATTTAGTCGTAAAACACCTTAGAAATCCCCAAAAAGCTACTGCAAGCTTCGGAAGAAGGGAGAGAGAGATTATTGGCGTGAAGATGTCGATGCATTGTGAATTTCTAGTGAAGATCGCCGTCACGAGATTCTGGAAACAAGAACCAAATACCAAGACTCCGTGCAGTTGCTTGGCACCCAGGTAGGCTAGGTTTATGAATTGAGTAGTTTAAATTTGTGCTTACTGCATAATATATGTGAATCAATGGTAGGATTTATGCATAGGCCTTCGTACACTGAATGATTATTGATTTAAACCCTAGAAAGAAGCCTTAGATGATGAATTAGGGTTGAGTATGGTCGAATTAGGGTTGCATGATGTGTACTGATGAATAATCCATTGTAGGTGATGGTTGTGAATCTATGTTTGTGTGATTTACGTTTGTTCTTGCTTCATTATGATACATGTGTGTATATGAACATTGCATTATTGATCACACTTGTTGTAAGGAGATAAATGAATGATGGTTACCATGAAATCATGACTTAAATGTATGATCTTGAGGATATACTTCTGATAGTGATTGTGGTATGTTGAATGGATCGATTGCCACGTTCTGGCATACTAACTTGGATCGGTTACCACGTTCCAGCATAACTAACTTGGATCGGTTGCCACATTTTGGTATAATTATGGGATCAGCTTCCACATTCTGACATAATCATTGGATCGGGTACCACGTTCTGGTATGCTAACTGGGTTTGGGTTCCATGAGAGGATCAATGACTTGTCATAATTATGTATTTTGAGGAAATGTGAAGTTGTTCATTGTTCGTACATGTTGATAATATTGTGTATGTTCAATAGGTGCATGTGATTATATTGTGGTGTTGACTTATATATGTTGCACTTAGTGGTAAAGGTTATGAAGGCTTATATTTGATTGTTCTATGTGTTTAGCGAACTTGTAGGGTATAGTGGAAGGGTAAAGTGTTCAACGGGCGAGAAATGGATAGTAAGGGTTGTTCGTGTGTCGTAATGGCGGGAAGTAGAGGTAGTATATGTGATTAAATATGTGTAGGTGGACTTTACCTTGGGGAAAGTGATTGGGTTTAGCGGTAAGGAAGTTTGGTGTAGAGTACTATGTGACCATGGTTGAGTAATGTGACGAGGGAGTAAGGGAAGAAGTTGTTAGTTGGAATGCTTGCGGTTGTAATTGGGGATTTGCTAATGTGTCAGAACGATTAGGCTATGATCAAGTACCTGGTAGGTAGGTTGATTGAGAAGGATGTTAGTAGTCGGAGTACTAGTGTATATTGGAGGTATTTCAAGAGAGGGTGAACGTGGAGAAGCGAGTGGTTTATTTCATGATCTTACTAGTCGATTTCTTATATTATGTGGTGGGCATCGGATTAACCGATGATGCTTACCAGTACGTGTGTTTGTACTGATACTACTCTTGCTATGTATTTTGACATAGTCTGGTTGTAGGATAGGTGAGGTTTCATTAGGTGAAGACGAAGAAAATCTCCAGTAGCTTCTATTCTTCCTTCCACCTGGTGGGAACTGTGTCTTTTAATTATCATGTCCAGTTGTACTCTTAGTAGCTCTTGTACCTGTTTAGACTAGATCCTTGGGAGTGTTAATTACTTTACAAGTCTTAACTTCAAATTGTTTTAAAGGTTTTTAATAAAGAATTCGTTTAGTATGTTATTTCCATTTATTTAATTTTCCGCATGTTTTAAGTTGTTGGGATATGAGGGTTCTCCTACTTAGGTCGTAGTATGTAGGTGCCCGCACGGCCTGGTGGGTTGGGTCGTGACAAATTGGTATCAGAGCCTACGTTACCGGTCTCCCAGTACAAAAGAAAAATGTGGATTAGACTCCTGCGGATTGGTGTGTTGACGTCCACATCTAATCCTTAGGAGTCTAGGAAGCATTCTAGGAAGTAGTTTCGCTTAATCTCTCCTTTCGTACGAGTGTCGCTTGTGGTATGAGTTGACCCCAATTGGTATCTCTCATTCCAATTGGTATCTCAACAAAGTGAACTAGACGTCGTGAATACGACTAAAGGGACACCAACAAGTTAATTGGAACTGGGAAGGTTCCAATTGGTATCTAGCCTCAGGGGCTGAAAAGGGCATGGATGACCATCAATGGTCATCTATGGAACAAAATAACTAATAAATGGAATTTGTCTATGCGTGGTGTTTTGGAATCTGTGATCGCATGCCTCTTGTTGATGGAATTATCTATGAATGTAAAGTTGAACTTGTTGAATGTGATGATGCGATTACATGTTCTATAAATGTGTGATTGGACCTTGCTATGTTATATGTGTTGGCCTAATTGAAGGAAACAAATTGCGTGAAAGAGTTGGACGCATCCTGCACTTGTGCAATGACTGTGCAAATGTATGGGTGTATCATAGGGATGTGTGGGTTGTAGTGCTAAAATAATGCGGATAAATTTTGGTTTGTATATCATGGGACTGACTGGGAGTAGACAATTATTTTCCTAGCAGGAGGAGTATCCTAAAAGTTCAGTGTAAAGCTGGGCACCTTTGGGAATTTTTAGAAGAGAGAAAAACCCCAGATTTTTTTTGGCCAGGTTCTGTGTTTGTTTTGACCGCTGGGGTGGGATTATTTCTGCTAGGGCGGGATTATTCCCACCAGAGCGGGACAGGGTGAGGCAGAACCTCAACCCTGCATCCCCCCTATTTTTCCTAACCATAATTTCATACCCCGAATGGTATCTAAATTCACCCCTACAAGTCTATCAATGTTCAACAGCAGTATTCGCGATTCACGAGGGTTGAAAATGGATTTCAGACAATATGAATAACAATAACTCGACATTCTCAAGTTCACCAATTGAGCAAGTCTGCATATCATAAGAAGCGTAAAGGTTTTCTTCTTGATGAGATCGATATTGATGATAGTGACCTTAATACGGAGCTGGAACTGCTAACTAGGATGGATGAGGATGATCTAGGTTTTCAACAACATAGTTAATAGATCGTAACACCTTAAGATTTAATATGAGGCTGCATCAGGTAGAAATAACCAGCATCATTGTGCTTACAAAAACTTAAGCGAGTCAAAAGATAAAAGCAAGTTGTCTAACGATTTACAAGCCAAAAAGGGAGAAATATTAGTCAGATAAGGAACCCTTAGACTGGGTGGTGTCCACGTCGGATTCAAGGTCCTCTGGGGGTATCACGCCAGCGCAGGCCTCATTCAGCATAGAGACCTGCGTGTAGTCCTTCGGATCGAGTCGGGGAATCTCCTTGTCAGGGGCAACACAAGAAAAGATGGCCTTAATAGTCTTCCACATTCTGGCCATCAGGCGATCCCTCTCCACACCCTTCCTCCTCTCCTAGAACATCTGGCGACGAAGCATCTCGACCTCTAAACAGTGTTGGGTGGAACCGGAGTGAATTCTGCATAGGTGTTCCCCATCCTCTTCAGGAGAGCCTCCAGATCATTTTTGACCCGTGCACTTGAGAGTGGGTCCTCATCGTCCGAATCCACGGCCGCCTTACTGCTGCTAACCCTGCCCATCTTCCTCATCTTACTTCTAGAAGTAGACCCTTGTCTGACCGAAAGAGGGTGAAAGGGGGGATCAATAAGAAGTACCTCATCGGCATCAAAAAGTGGCACTCCCGCTTGCTTACACAGCGCAGTAACGAGTCTCGGTAGAAATAAAGGCTTTTTGTTACCCCGGTAGAACATCTTCCACTCTGAAATGATCTACGCCCTCACATTTAACTAAATGCCTTGTATACGCACGCCGCCACCAGAGCCAGAAAGGTCACATTTGTGCGATTGCCCGATGGGTAGATCCTCCTAGTCACCAAGTGTAGCCACCTCTTAGCATCGAGTGACCAATTCGTACTAGTAATACCCTCTGCAGTAGCCCAGTATACCTGATCCCGGCGCGCAGGCTCAACTAGAGTATCTCTCAGCCACTCCAGATCCATCTCATTTAGCTTGGCCTCGAACTCCGCATTTGAGACATCGGGCAACTCTAATACTTCATTAATGGAGGTGACATTCAAGGGGATGTCGACTCCCCAGACATGGATGACAGGGTAAGATTTATCCCAGCGGATGATAGGGAGGATAGCTAAAAACTCCCTCACCCTAGTGGAACGTGCATCTGGGGGTCAGCGGAGCCCATCCGAACTCCATCAGATGGGTATGAAATGCAGGCGCCTTCTCCTCTAGCTTGAGTAATACAAAATCCCTCCCACAATAGAACCACGTGTTGCGGTTGTCATGATGCCTTTCTCGGCTCGCGGCATCAGCAAATCGGATGAAGGGTAAGTGTTTGTCATTCTGATATGCCATTTAGAGAGCCTGCAATAAGTTGAATACAAGTTAGAACACGATGGGATAGTCGGATGAGGCTAAAATAAAATGAGAGAAGTATGTGTTAAAGGGCAGGCAACTGCCTGGCGTATCCCGCCACAACGGCCATAATCCCGCTTTGGCGGGGTTATGAAGACCGCCATAACGGGATAAAGGCCGCCAGAGCAGCCTTCATCTGGGACGAACATCAGGTGCGACAATGGCGCCTCTTCATCCTAAAACCCTCTTTTTCGATAGAATTTTAGCAGATCAGAGTAAGTAAATTACCCTAGAACCTACATATGCAATTATTTCAACAAAATAACTCCTAAATGAGACCTAAATTGAAGTTTTGCACCACGAGACCCTTCAACTTCCCCCACCCATTTTTGTATCAATTTAACCATATGTTTACGAAATCTTTACGCCCAAGACGTTGTGGGAACGTTGGGGAAGTAAGGGATGTGCCCATGCTACATTTATTATATCAATCAAGTAACCTAGTTCAATTTCAAAATAACTACCCCAAAACCATTTATAAACACTCAAATAGCAGCATGCAATTATTGTTTAAGCAAGTAATGAAGTAAAGAGCGTGAGAAACGAGAATTTACCTTGAGTTTTGACGTTCAGAGGAGAGTAATCGAGAGGATTTTGGGAGAGTTTAAGGGAGAAATGGGAAAAATGTTTCCCTTTTCCCTCTTTACTGTATCCCGATCTCCCGCCTCAGTGGGAGATCCTCGCCACAATGGCCCCACCTCAGCGGGAGGGATACCTCCCTGGCGGGCCAGACTATGTAGTTTCAACCATTTCATATCTTCGTATGTTGCCTCAATTTTCTCCTAGTCCTTGAGTATAGTACCTTTCTTGTGTCGACTAGATAATCAGACACCATTCCTCCTGGTTCCGCATTTGCCCTATTCATTAGTTTGGGAGTACTCCGGAAATAGGGTGTATAATTATTCGGTGTTAATCATTCGGGAATGAACGAGGGGTAAATTGGTATCTATTGTAACGACCAGAACCATCGTTATTTAGGAGAAACAAAAATTTGGGAAATTTAGGGCCATTATCCCGCCTGAGCGGGCGTGTTGCAGCTAGGGTGGCGGCACCAGGGCGGGGTAAGTTGGTGCCATAGTGGGATAGGCGAGGCAGAACGTAAATAATGTGAGATCCTATTTTCTCCTCCTTCCTAAAATACCTAATTTAGTCGTAAAACGCCTTAGAACCCCCCAAAAAGCTGTTGCAAGATTGGGAAGAAGGGAGAGAGATATTTCTAGAGTGAAGATGTCGATGGATTGCGAATTTCCAGTCAAGATCACTATCACAAAATTTCGGAAACAAGAATCAAAGACCAAAACTCCGTGCAGCTGCTTGGCACCCAGGTAGGCTAGGTTTATGAATTGAGTAGTTTAATTATCTGCTTACTGTGTAATATATGTAAATCAATGGTAGGATTTATGTGTAGTCCTTCGTGCACCGAATGATTATTGATTTAAACCCCAGAAAGAATCCTTAGATGATGAATTAGGGCTTATTATGGTCGAATTAGGGTTGCATGATGTGTACTGATGAATAATCCATTGTAGGTGATGGTTGTGATTCTATGATTGTGTGATGTATGTTTGTTATTGCTTTATTATGATAGATGTATGTATGCGAATGTTGCATTATTGATCACACTTGTTGTAAATGAGATAAATGAATAACTATATGCCATGAATCCCTTCTTGATTGTATGATTATTGAGAATGTACTTGCGATTGTGATTGTGGTGTGTTGATTGGATTGGATATCGCATTCTGGTATACTAATTATGGGATCGGTTGCCACGTTCTGGCATAAACATTGGATCGGGTACCACTTTCTGGTATGCTAACAGTTTGGGTTTGGGTTTCATGAGAGGACCAATGACTTGTTATAAATGTATATTGTTGAGCATGTGATAATCGATATTGTATATATTCGGTATTTTGCATGTTTATAATGTGGTATTGACTTGCTTATGTTACACTTAGTGGGATAGCCGTGTGATCCTACCAGTACACTATGGTTGTGTACTGATATTGCACTTGATCTTTCTTTGTTGAGTACAAGGCATCTTCATGCAGCTATTGACATACCTCACTTAGAAGATCAGTGATCATCGTTCGAATTCAAGGGTGAGCCAGTTCTTTCAGGCTGCCATGAGTTCTCCTTTCGTTTATGTCCACATTTCGGACTTTGACTTTTCTAGTTAGTTAATTAGTTCATTAGTTGGGGATGTATCCCTTCTTGTTTAGAGTTATGGTTGAACTTTAGATGTTTTGGTACATTGACTTTCAGGTTCTAGGTGTATTTTCCACATTGCTTAGTTGTTAGATCTTCTGGAAGTTTATGGGAACTTCAGTCTTTAGCTATTTAACTTACTTCCATAACTTAAATGTTTTAGTTTTTGGTTTAGTTGCTTGGTTTAGGTTGTAGTAGTGGTTCTCCCACCGTAGGGTTAGTGTGAGCGCCAATCACGACATTCTGGGTCGTGACAGGTGGACAAAAAGTTTGATGATCTTCAAGTCTTAATAAAAAATAATCACACAGTTCTGATGAAAGCAGTCCGTAAGCTAAAACGGAAGGTATTTGTTATTGACTAAATATTTACTATTTGTAAAGCTATTTTTTCATTATGTGTTTTTTTTTCTTGAAGAAAATTGCTGCCAGATCGATTCCAATCTCGGAGGAAGAGTTAATCAAAGAAGACAATGTGAATCAACCCCAAACTACTAATCAATTTATTGAACAACCAAGGTCTCCAATTGATATGGAGTTTGTCAACAACGACCTCGTTGATAATTCTGATGTAGAGGTTGAAGAAAGAACACACGTACAACAACACGAGGTCGGAGAGGTAAGAATCAGATACATTCATTAAAGTATCTAATATTCATTAAAGTATCTAACACTTGTTGATACATTATTTTAATCATCCAATTGCAGCCGAAATTTTATGATACATTCATAAGTGTATTAACTTCATTTTGTTTAAACTTTAAAATTCTCATATTCATAAATAATGTAGTATTAGTTTCAATTGTTGAATCATTATTATTTGATTGATTTACTAATCTACATAGAATGCTGATACATTAAAGGATAAAAGAGGCAGTGAGGATGTATCAGAACCTCTATCCACAGGAGATGTTCATGTTGTCGTAAGTGTATCTAAGAAGTTATTGTAAGTATAAGTTTATATATATGACATAGTTTACTCATGTAATGTATCATTCACAAATCATGTAGCATATTCCAGATTTTGATACATTATTATTTGACTTAAGTACTATTATTCATAGTTTGTTGATACATTAAAGGATCAAAGAGATGGGGAGGATGTATCCAAGGAAGTTATTGTAAGTACAAATTTATGTATAAATCTGTTTATCTTTTATTGTATCGATATATAACAAAAAAAATTATTGTAACTGATCAGGATGATGTAGTAGAGGTTGGCACCAAAAAAACTAAACAAGCAACTGTGGATCAAGATGTTGCTGATAAATTGCAACATAACATCCCACTTCCAGACAAAGTGCAATAAACATTGATACATCGGTAAATTCTAAATATATTTGTTGGTTATTGAATGATACAATTTTCTTATTATTTCTTTAAGATTATAGGATTCCACCACATCGACATCAAATTCTTCTGGAACCCAAGAAGCTATAGACGCACTAATTTCTAGCCTTCAAACTCATTTGTATGTCAACCATTGAGTGCTGTCAAGTCAGATCCATTAACCAAAACACATAAATCGGTTGAGGACAGTAAGTTACCCATGGAAATATCGGGCAAGGAGATGGTCGTGTATGAACTATCAGAGACCCCTGTTCAACGAAATAGGATTTCATCAAAGATTTTGAAATCCCCCTATTTGACTGATTTTGGGTCCAGTGACAAAGGAAAACAAAAGTTTGAAAATGAAGTTCGTCCGAGCTCCTTATTTGATGGATGTGGTATTTCTTACCAACCTCCATCAAATTTACTGGACAAATATTCCAAGTGGATTTCTAAGGGCCTCCTTAAAACTCATGAAAACAAGTAAGTAACACTTTAATAATTCTATATAGCAAAATATCAAACTGTTTTCACTTGTATTGACTTGTAATATATATATATATATATATATAGAAAACCAAAGGATGACAAATACAGAGCCAAATAAGCTTCATTTGGATTTGAACACATGGACTTTGTAGTTGCTTTTTCCAGGGATAAAAATTTATTTTATGCCATATCTCAGCCAAAAAAATGTTGGACAGATGAGGTACGGTAGAAAGATACATTATTAATATTTCTATGATACATTGATATTTTGTATCAACATAGTTTATATAATGATACAAACTCAAATCATACCTTATACATTATATTTACGTGTGATTGTTGTGATCTATCATATTGACTAAAGTTTTATGTTCTTTTTCATTTATGGTGCAACACATCGATGTAGTTTTTTACTATTTAAGGAAGAAGTCAAAACTATGTAGCCCCAATCAATACAGAATCACCACAGTCAATTGCTTATTTAAGACATTTATCAATGATGCACACACAAGGTACTATTGTAGCCCTCGTGATGATAATTTAAGTACGCAAGAGCACATGGCGCGCGGGGCTGTTTTATCTGCATTCGAGAGGTCAATTAAAACTATAATCAACAGATTTTCCATCCCGGATAGATTACCGTGGAATCTAGTTGATGATGTATACATTCCGGTGAACTCAGATGGTAAGTTCCATTGATTGTTGGTTGTTGTTGCTTTAAAAGAGAGGCTTATATGCGTGTATGATTCATCATTGAGTACAAGAATAAAAGTGTCATCTGGTGAGATAAAAAAGTTGGCGATGATGCTGCCATTTACCTTCATGACAGTGGTTTTTTTATTAACCTAAGTGAACCGACTGGTCATCATTGGATGCTTACAAGGACAGTCAAACTGGCATGCTTTTGGGACCACAACACGAATTTCAAGTTGAATTCGTACAATACATTATGCAACAAGAAAGCGATAACTTGTAAGTATCAACACGTTTTTGCTTTGAATTATAATGTATCTTCTTTCTCCTTATAATGTATATTCCTCATTTTTAAAGGTACTGCAAAATGTTTGTAGCTGCATTTGCTGAGTTCCTTAGCGATGGGATCCCTATTCCAAAAAATGGCTTCCGTTCAAAATACCTCTGTACACGATATGGAGCCCTATTATGGAAATGCGGTACTAAAAAGGCTAAGGCAGGATACGTTAGTGAAAATGATGATCCAACAAGGCCTAAAAGTCATTCCACAGAACCAACTCAAGAAGATTTGGTCAATGTTGATTAGAGTTTATGTATCAGTTGCTAGACATTTTTGTACAGTGTTATTATTTTTGAGTTACATTAACTCTAGCTTTATTGAGATACATTAACTATAGCTTTAAACTTGTCTGTTTTATTGTGTTCAAATGTTTGTAT